>PVHY01001179.1:0-93772 GCA_004024945.1 Uropsilus gracilis
TTTATTTATTTATTTATTTATTTATTTATTTATTTATTTATTTATTTATTTATTTATTTGAGACTAGGTCTTGCTATTTTTGCCCGTGGAACCACAGGCTCTCATTGCCCTGGGTACCACAGACTCAAGCAAATCCCCAACCTCAGCTTCCCAGGTGTGCACCACCATGCCCAGCTATTTTTTGGAACTAGGTCTCGCTACAGGCCCCAGGTGGGACTCGAACCGCGATTCCTAGCCCCGGCCACTTCCTAACCTGAAGCTTGAGCCACCATGCCCAGCCAACATGGTCACTGATTACAAAGATTAGGCTATTAACATAAGGTCATGGGGTGACAGATGCACTAGACTTGAGATGTTTCTCTCAATGATGAGGTCTAGCCAGCTTCTATGGCCATGAAAGTCCTCTGGATAATACTGCCATTTCCTGTGCATCTGTCTGCCCTGCCTGCTTTATCCAGTCCTCTCCTCCCTCATCCTTTGGTCTTTCTACAGATACATGAATTCAGGTTCAATATGTTCTACTGTCCTGAAAGTTAAGTAGTTTTTCAGCTTACTTTGAATCAGAGGACCAGGAACTCTTCTTCGCTAGATCTTAAAAATTGTCTTTTTGATGTTATTTGTAATCTCTAAATTGACAACATGGGAATAGAGAGTTAAGACATTGCAGAGATGCACAGCAGAGATACTCTACAAGTCTACAGAAGTACAAAACAGGAGAAAAATGGAGAGTTGAAATCAAGTCATCTCCATAAACATGATTCAATACAATGAGTATGATGACTATACATTGCAGCCACTATAGCAGATTGAACAAGATGTTAGATTTTATTGTAAGGTAGATCTATAGAGAGAGGTTTTACCATCCCCTGTTGTCAACTTGTGATCTTGTACTAGTATTTCTAATCCTCAGTCTCTTTGTAAGATGTAACAAGTGCTTTTCTATTGTAAGGCATACCATGTAAACCTTTTAGTTCAAAGCATGGTGTGTAACATATATTATGTAAAAAATCACATACCATCTCACTTATCCTCTCTAGATACACATTTTTCTCAAAATGTGATACTAACACTTAAAATACAGCTTATTTGTCTTAGGACAGAGCATGATCTAATTATCTTCAAGCTACTGCCAATAATAAAGTATTTTAGAGTAATGAAAATTCTAACACATTTGTAAAATTCTCTGCGGAATCATGCATATTTATTTTTATCATATATCATATATTCTTAAAATTGAGGTATCATTGGTTTTCAAAAGTGTACATGATTCCAGAGTATAATTTTCTTTTCTTCAGATATATGCTATCAGAACACACCCATTATATGAAGTCACTGAAGAAAAATTAAGCACATTATTATATGGCTAAAAAAGGAAAGAAAAGAAAACTTGGAAACTTGGAGTTAAGTATTAATGCTTAAAATTGAATTTTAAAAATCAGACATTGGCCAACTCCCTCCAGGCCTACTCATTGGTAACTGTTACTTATAAGTATGTATTTCTAATTCTGTAATAGTTAATCCCTGATCTGTGTGTTCATTATACACAGTGTTCAATGTCTGTATCATTTAGGAGTAAATAGTATATTTATCTATATTTTCCAATTACAGCAGTTTTAGATGAATATGAGAAATGGTTATTAAATAATAATAATAGCAATTCCTCCAAAAGCTTTTAAGCAAAATTTTCTCTGAAGATAATTATTTCACATATGCACTCTTTCCAGAGGGGTGTTTGGAGAAGACTGTAATTTTTTTTCTTTTCTTTTCTTTTCTTTTTTTTTTTTTTTTGAGACTAGGTTTCGCTATTTTTGCTCATAGAACCACAGGCTCATGTTGCCCAGGGTACCACAGACTCAAGCACTCCTCAACCTCAGCTCCCCAGGTAGCTGGGATTACATGCACATGCCACCACACCCAGCTATTTATCAGGACTAGGTCTTGCTGTGTTGCCCCGAGCGGGATTCGAACCGCGATCCCTAGCCCCAGCCACTTCATAGGCTGAAGCTTACAGCCATGAGCCATTGTGCCCAGCATGTAGAGTGTAATACTCATGTCTTTCTAGTTTACTTCAGAATATTAAACTGAAACTTGAATTTGAAGTTGATAATCATCCTAATTGGATAAACCATTTAAATGGGAGTTTATATGCTTACTTAAAATAAAGAGGGATCTGTGATGTCTTGTTAATCAAGTCCCCTCACTTAAACAGAGTCGTTAATTTGTGCCAGGGCTCTGGGAAGTTGGGTTTTCACACTAGTGGAGTGCACAGCTGATAAACTGGTCCTGGAATTAACTGTCTCCAAGCAATTTTGTTTGAATCTAGCCCATTCTATTAGTCATTACTGTTCCAGGCTCTGTTCCCAATGATCTGCCCTTGAACTACCATAAATGAATATTGTCCATGCTTGTATCACTCCTCTTATTTTCACAAGTGACAGTATGGCAGTACTGAAAACTGGACTAATTGTTAGAAAGCACATTTCAGTTTTGGCTCCTTAACTGTGTAATACTTATGTCCTTTGGCCTTTGTTTATATTTTTCTTTGAAACCAGAACAATTGGGCTTCTTTTAGAGGCTGCATAGCAGTTTTTAAATATATGAACTAAGAAACTATGTTCCTGGTGTTGAAAACTCATCACTGAAGAGATTTGTGTGACCTTAGGCAAATTCTTTATTCTTCCTTGATAAAGAAAGAGATTAAATTTACTATTAACTCACACCATTGTATGAAGATTTAATCAGTTTATATATATATATATATTTATATATATATATATATATACATACATATAGTGCTTAGAATAATGTCTGGCATGCAGTTATTCCTCAAACACTGGCCATTGTTATTTTTAAAGATAGGATACCATGTAACCTTTTAGTTCAAAGAGTTGCTTGCACCTGTCATATGGTACCATGTATGTACACTGAGAGTCATGAAGAGATGGGTATGTAGGTATTTCCTAAATAGATCCCAAAGATGTACAGACTTTTCAAATTAGCAAAATTTTAAAACTTTTTTGCTTTGAAGACCAAATATTTACAGTTATAACTTAACCTTTATCATATCTGTCTGACCCTCTAAAGTTTTTTTATTAATGACTTTCACAGTATTTTCACTCTCCTTTGCCTTGACTAATCATTGATGGTTCTATCAAATTTTTGAAGTATTCAACTGACTCTTGCTTAACATGTGACATCATGTTAATGATGTTACTGTATAGAATGAGCTGGAACTCTGCTTCTAAACCTCAGCTCATCAATATTTTTGTCCAGTGTGAGATTTGGCCATGCCATGGTATAGAAGAATTGTGGAATGAAGGAAAGAACATGTGTTGACAGTGAAGAAAAACTGAAAAACCGATGTCTAAGTAAGGCTTGGTTTTGAGTTCATTGTCATTTTTTTTTAATTGTGGAACCTGAAGTCAATTGTTCTAAGATAGTGGGCCATCAGAGAGAAAGCAACTGATTAATAGAATAATATAGCTGAATCACCTAGTACAGTGACTGGTATACAAGCATATTAAATATTTGTGCCTCCCCTTTAGAAGATAACCTGATTCCACTCCAACTTGCTTTGTTAATAGTAAGAAATTCATTTCTTTACATTTGTCTGAATTACTATTTTTGTGGCAGAGGGAAGATTTTGTTTTTCAGCCAGCAGGTGGCAACCAAATTAAAGCTAAAAGTTCACCTCATTGTGATGACTGGGAAAAATATTACATTTTTCATTGAAAGCTTGATGGAAATGACAGGTGGATGAAAACCACTTGGCAATAAAGTGGAGTCACCCCTGACTAAGGCGTTTTTATCACCAGACCCCAGATACAGAAGATTAATTTTCCTAAGACTGCTTCTGATTTTAGCATCCCAGTATCATATTCATACATCAAGAGACTTGTCAGAGGAATCATTGAGATTTATGCAACATTGTGTTTAAACTAATGAATCCATTCACTTGATTTGGCAGTTTAAAAAGCAGAATAAAAAGCAGAATAAAGTCATCAGTTGATAAAATGGTTATAGAAAGAGTTTCATTTTATTTATTTATTTTTTGGTGTTCTGTGAATTATTCTTGGTTTGTCCACTGAGAGTTCGTGTGTGATTTTTTAACAAAGCACACCTTTGACTTAAAAGACTTAAAAATGTAAGTAAGATTGAAACCTTTGTGGGTTTTAGTTTTTTGTTTGTTTAAATCTATGTTGTGGAGATAATATCACCATCCCATGCTGTTGTAAGGATTAACATAGATGATATATGAAAAGCACTTACTACAGTACAGAGTGAGTATGTGTGATAAATGATTTTGCTGAGATGATTTATATTAGAAGCACTACATGTGGATGGAGATGTGAGATCCCGCGTGTTCTAATAAACCTTTTCATTGTTGGATGGTAAAATTGAGGCATAGAAAAGTTAACTCACACCAAATCACAGAACACATTGGTATTAATCAACATCAGTTCTGGAAACCAGATCTCTTGAAGCCACTAGTCTTTTTAATGTTTGTACCCTAGGGGTAGTCACTAACTCTGACTAGAGCTGTATGGTAGAGAATGGTTGCTGTTGAGAATTAACTACCTCTTTTCAAGGGACTGGGGCAGGCCTGATGATAATTGCAGGGATGACTACATTTAGAAAAAATGTCACCATCAAACAACTGTCACATGGTACCTGCTGCTGCTATCTTTTGAGGTAAAACTGACTCTAAACAGGAAGATAAATCCCTAATACTAGCTTCCTTTTCCAAAGCAAGACCCTGCTATGCTACTGTTCTCTAACAGGAAGACGAGGTTTATTAGCCATTGTGCATGATATAAGCTCAGTATCCTGTGATTGTGGTAAAAGTCACCACTACCACCTGTGTTCCAAGGGCAAGAGTGAAGCTCCTTGCTAAAGCTTCTATCCTATAGCCCACTTAATGATGTGCAGTCTCTCATAAGAGACCTTTCAAGGAGGAGGAGACCAAAGAAATAAACACTTCTTCCCTGTTTAGCTTGCAACTTGTCAATCTTGACCATCCAATAAAATCCTTACTTGACCATCCAAAGTAAGGATTTTCAGACTCCTTGCTTTAAATCACTTTGTACCTGGCTGGGCATCATGGCACATGTCTGTAAGCAGCAGCCTAGGAAGCCACGGCAGGGACCAGGGGTCGCGGTTTGTGTCCTGCTGGGGCAAAGTAGTGAAACCTCGTTCCCCCCAAAAAAATAGCTGGGCATGGTGGCACGTGCCTTTAATCCCAGCTACCTGGGAAGCAGAGGCTGAGGATTGCTTGAATCCATGGTACCCCAGGCAATGTGAGCCTGCAGTTCCACGGGCAAAAATAGCGATACCTAGTCTCTAAATAAATAAATAAATAAATAAATAAATAAATAAATAAATAAATAAATAAATAAATAAATAAATATTAAATCAGTTTGTCCCTATCCTATCTGTACAACCTCAATGAAGTGTTTCATCACACTGTCAGGCTCATTCATGCAGTTATACACAATAGACCAATCACATTGAGGCAGAAACATCCCCATGTGCTGCGCAAATCTTCATTGTATTAATCAGCAAGTTCAGCAGGAAACCATTAAGCCATCATATCTTGAATAACCATAGTAATCCTCCCTGGCAGAGATAATACTTTGGTCTTTTCAATTCTAGTTGGAAATGGGGGTCCCAAGATGGAAGCAAGGGACTTATTTACACTGTCATTTATTGTGTATATACTGCACTGGAATCGTTTCTTCCTTTTTCTGACGTTTCTTTTCCCACATCGGGGTTCTCTTTTATTATGTCTTTGTTCAACTGATAGGACTCGAATATAACACATTTCCTGAGATCTGAGATGACTCCATTAGAACCGCCAGGTAGTAATTAATAGAATATCTGAAAGCCTATAAGATGTTTTAGGTGGAGGTGGAACAGTCTGAATATATATAGATGCCTTCTCAGAGACACTCAACTCAAAACAAACAGATCACTGCCTCTGACCCTTAGGAAGCTGATGAAAGTACCCTGATTACAGAACTGCTTCTAGGGCAGATACATAAGACAAGTGTGCATGAAGGATGCTTCCAGCCCTGGTGTAATTTCAAGTAGCTAAGTTAATAATGTCTCTAATGTCTAGGATTTATAAAGCAAAGGTCTTCTAAAATTAGATACTTGTAATTTATAATTAGGCTTAATTATAGTTGTTGATTAGTGATGCTAGTGGTAGTTTAATGCTGTGCTGTGGAGAATTATGGACTTTGTGTTCTTTTCTTGATGCATTTTATCATGTATTCTGAAGCTGAGTAAGATAAAGACAGGTTGAGACCAGTGACAAATTAGTCAATTCTAGTGTGATAGCAACTCTGGCTTCTTCAGGAAAAAGAAGGTAAAAGAATAGAATGAAAATGATTTTTTTTCCCTTTCCTTTCCAGAATGCATAGTTAACATTGTTCCTTCACTGGTGATAAAAGGTTACATTAACAATGACTGATTCAGTAGAATAGCTTATTCTTACCACACATTTCTGGCATTTATCTTGCCAACCTAAGAACTATTCTAGCAGGAGTCCAAATCGACTGTATTTCTCCATTGTGCTATTCTGAGGATTCACACTGACTTGTGAGCCCTCTTCTGTGGGGAAGCAGAAACTCATACTTGTGTCCTCTGCCAGTTGAGTGGCATTTACATGGGCACGTCAGTAGACCTGGTCAACAAATACTAATGAATGTCTTTGTTAAGACATGTCCAGCCATGGTTAAAATTTTTTTGCCTCAATGGCCATATTATCTGGAAATGTTTTTATTTGTGTGTAGGGAAAGGAGTTGTCAGAAATATAAATAGTTTCAGTATAACAGGGTGAGTGGTAGAGGGTCACATATATTCTACGACAACATGTTATAGGTGAAAGGATCATTTATTGAAGTGCTGTTAACACTGCAGTAATTGGATCTTTCTATAGAATGTCCAAGGGAGGTCTAAGTTAATACCTACTTCTTGCCTGTGAGAAATAAAGGCTTTTACTTTTTTTAAAATGTGAGCCTATGTATGTGTCTTAGCAGTACACACTTAACTAAAATGCCTAATAGAATAGCCTCAGGTCCCTCTTATAGTGAGACAGGGTACAGAGATGGAGGGAAAAATAAGCATGTAGACAAGTGCTTTGCTACACAGCTGACTCTGCTCCATGGGGATTTAGCTATTTGGGACCAAGTAGTATCCAGTGCAGAGTAGGTCACCTAACAATCCTTTGTTTTGAAACTAGAGTTCATTATAATGAGGTTCCAGTGACTATAGTATAACTTTACCACATACAAAATCTGAGAAATAGCTTTTTCCTTGAAAGGATAAAACTAGCTCACTAGAGTGAATAGTGAATGTGATGTTTAAAATATGGATCCCTGGTATTTCTATGGTCAAATGAAAAGAAATATGATGGTGTCTTAATTGTCTACCTATTTAATTGTATGACTTCATAGTGTTTAAGGGAAGGTAGCTCTGGCACTGTGCTTAGTTGCTAGCAATTTGTGCTCCATGCTTCCATTAGTGACACAACAGTGCTGAAGCTGGCCCAGTATGAATCTACCTGAGGCTGGAACTTCTGACTGAACTATAATATTCCTTTTGAAAGAGGCCATGGTCAACCTGCCTGAGGAAGCAGACTGTATGATTGATTTAAAGTCAGGAGACCCAAGTTCAAATGTGAGCCCTGCTGGTTCAAGCACTTATTAATCGCTTTATCTTTCTGACTAATCTTTTAGTTTCCTTATTTGCAAAACAGAGGCAAAGAGATCAGGATCAATGGACGTAACAGAAATGAAATAACACAAAATTGGCATTTAACAAATGCATTTTTTTGCCCACTGAAGGATGCAGAATTTTGGTCCAATAACTTTTCATTACTTATTTTTATTCAGCAACGTATTACCATCTATGAATACGGTGCTTGACACTAGGAAATGCATGGCAAAAGTGTTTGCTGAACGAATAAACTGATAAGTGGCCAAAGAAAACATCCTCAGAGAACAATAAACAAAGGAACTGGCAATATTTATGTCATAAGTGACATTTTAGGGCCAATCCAATGACCCTCACATTAATCCAAGAAATGGAGAATTAGGAGAAAATGCAACAACTATCAAGAATCACCTTCTATTAAGTAGTATGCTGAGTCAATGAAACAGGAAAGGGACTTTGGTATTGAAGAATGCATGGCTGTGTCTCTATCTGAAAATTTTCAGGCTGCAGTATGTTCACCAGTGCAAAACAGAAATCTGAAAGAAGGTAAGCCATGGCCTTGCCGAAGGATCCAGGGAACATCATAGGTTTCTAGGACTCTCTGTACAGTTCATGTGTGTTCTGAGAGAACACAGAATGCCTTTCCAAGCAGGACTGGTCCAGAATGCTGAGGAGTAGGTCAGCCAAGGGACATTTCCCCAGTCTTTTCACGAGCTCAAAAAGCAAGCCAGAGTATAGGTGATGGCATGTAAAGTCTAGAAGAATCCAGGCCTCAGTGTAGTCCAATTAAACCATCTCCCCTTGCAAGGATTTCTGTGCTAGACTGAAAGGAAACAAACCTCCTTAAGCATGAAGAACTATAAATAGAAAACAAAATAAAGAAATCCAGAAGGGGAACTTTCATATTAAAAATGGTAGCTTTGTGTTTGATGAGTGATTTGTGAGAGAGCAGGGAAGGTAACTGCTTACAACTAACTTAGCCTTTGTGTTCTCCCTAAAGAGACAAGTTTATCCTGGAAAGATGCCTGCTAGTTATAGTAGCATAACCATATTCTAGTTGTGTATTATGCAGTAGTATGTAACTGGGTAAGTTCCCTTTACTATTGCAGTCTGCTAAGCCCCAAACTGGACCACTGTCTTAAGAGCCATTTTTTGGTAATATGGCTATTTTCTGGTAATGTACTCTGGGTAGCATATTTGGTGACTTGATTTTTAACTTGTTGATAACATTTTTTGGTAACATGTTCTTTAGATTTGAGGTAGTGCTAAGCAAATAGTATTTAAATAAATGTATAAGTTATGTGAATAAAATACCAAAATTCCTGGTAACACTTAAAAGAAACATGTGTGACTTTGGGTACAGTTGAAAAATAAGTTCCCACTTGATTATTTTATTTCTTGTACTTCATAGGTCTGACATGTATATTTGAACATCTCTGAAACTGGGATGCAACTTACAACTGGGGGTGTTCACAGTATTATTGGTAATATTTTTTTTCCTTTACCTGTGATTTGTAAAATAATGATGAGTCTACAAAAGGATTGGTAAATTATGATAATGGTATTTATAAACTCACCTTAATAAAGCATATGCTATGCCCCAAGACAGATGACTGGATGAAAAAGATGTGATACATATACACAATGGAATATTACACATCAATTAAAAATGACAACTTTGACGATTTTTTTGGCAGCATGGATGTACCTAGAAGAAATCATATTGGCAGAAACAAGTCAGAAGGAAAAAGATTTGGTTTCACTAATACATGGACAACCAAATGAAAGTACCCAACTGGGGGAGGGGCCCAGCTGGAATGGCCAGGGAGGGGAGGTGGTGGATGATCCCCAGGGATCACAATGATGTAAATTATATATATGTATAATAAATTATTTAAATAAAATAAAAAATATATAATATAAATAAAATAAAATGGGGCTATGAGCAAAAAATCTAATAAGAATGTATATGCTGCTTTTTATAGAGGGTATAGTAATAGAGAAAGCATAGGCTTTATATAAAAGGAATTTTATTGTGAAAACCAGTTCTGCTTTTTTTTAATCTGGGAAAAGAGCATGTCCTGACATTAAGCTTTGAGTTGCAGAATTGTAATCTCTATAATGGAATAAGATGCACATATGAGGGCTTGCACTACATAGATTTTCAGTAATCAAATTTGGAAATTACCTATTCCTTTTTTCTCTCTACCTCCTCTACCAGCATTTTTGTACCTTACGCTAGTCCTGTCAGGTAGTAGTACATCATTTCTAGTTAAAGATTCAGAAAAAGAGACTTAGCCGTGTAAGAGAGACCTCCCTGAAGTCTTCGATTTTCCTTTATTCCCAATACTCCTAGGCTTCTCACAGGTAACTAACAATGCAGGTAAGTGTGTAAACACTTTGTTTGTTGATAAATTTCCCTTGGCAGCCTGTGCAACAATTTTACACAATAATTTAATAACAATATCACACAGTGCATCCTCTTTGGAAAGGATTTTACCTCTTGCCCTCATCCTGTAAACAAGGATGGCTCTCTATTTAAAGAAGAGGAAAAGGAAGAGGGAAAAGGATATTATTTCACCTGGCCTAGCATTTTTGGGAGCAGATGTTTTCCTCATGTCATTGTTTACAAAAAATTGATTCAAGATGGTATAAACCAAATGTTCAAAAGTACTGTGATTCACAAATCAATTCATACTATTCTTTTGTTTGAATAGAACAAAGGCATGGGAATGGATTGAAAAAAAAATCAGGGCTTGTTGTGAAATTGAAAGCACACTCTCAGTGCTATCTTAGGATGGACCAGTAAGCAGTGCCTGTCACACCTTTAGTCTGGAAACAGCCAGGTGGATTCCCTGGCTGGTGTGAGGAAATTGCTTTTATATCTTTTCAGTTGCCCTGAAAAGTTTAAATGACATGATCTCTTTTTTAACCACAGTCTTTCTTTTTCCCTATTTGGCAATGACATTTTTAGGTAGGTGGCAAATAGATCATATAACAAAAAATAAGACTTCTTTCAATAATAAAATATAATCAAATTTAAATGAAGGGAATTTGAGTGCCTTTGTTTGGATTGGCAGTTAAGATTCTGAGTCAGCTAGCCTACTTTCAGACTCTGCTAAGGGCTGACTGTGTGGGTCAAGCAATGCTCTGATAACATCTTAGAGCTTCAGCATTCTGCATGGGAAATGGGGAATTAAGAGAGAGGGCAGCTTTTAAAGGGTCTGACAAGGACCTGAACCTTGATAGGTGCTCAATAAATTCACCTTTGCCATCTTTCTTCTCCCCTTCCTATACAATTCTTCATCCTTGATTAAAAATTCATTGTCTGAAGAGTTCTGAATCTAAGGATCTAAGTGGATTCCCAGAGTGGAAATAAAATATCCCTGAGACGTGGGTACATTCCGTACTTCTGAATGAGGCTGACTCAGGAAAAAGTCCTTTAGGTAGCAACTGCTCTGGGGAAGGGAATCTAGAGATCTTAACTTCAAATACATAAAGGAAGTTTTTCCTCACCCAAAGACTGGCAGGTTGTCTCCAAATACTTGATAACCTCATGCTGCCTGAGGCCTTCCCTCTGTGGGAACATATCAGATCCTGGCTTCAAAACAACTATGTTTTTAACCATTTCTTTGCATCTCCTTTCATCTGGGCTAGAAATCATGGGGTGATTTGGGATCCATCCCTCTCTCCAATCCCACTTTTATATTATCTACCAGGCCCTACAGATTCTATTGTTACATTGTCTCTGCATCTCTGCTGCTGCTACTGTGTGAGAAGATAAAGAACAGGCTGATTTTCCACTGCTGTAATAAAATAGCACCTCCTAACTGACCACTTCTCCATTTTCTCCCTCCCATACATGCTATTTTCAGTCAGTGTAATTTTCTTTCTTCTAGTAAAGCTGATTGTGTTTATGAGCTAGCTCAGTAATCTTTAATAACTCCTCACTACTTGTGAAATATAAACTAAATACTTGGAAAGTACTAGAATTCCCTAAACACATGGTATGAATTTATATATTTTAAAGTTGAATCTCCTCAGCCTGCCTCCCCTTCCATCTTGTATTCTTCGTAGCACTTGGCTGCAAACATGACTTCATTTTTTTGGGAGCAGGTGGTTGGAATCTGTCTTAGCTTCTTTTGTTCTTTCTCCTTATGAAAAGTCTGCTGGACTCCCCTCTAATTTAAGAACTAATGGGTTGTTATCAGTTGGTGTGTGTTCACTAACATTTTCTCTGACTGTAAAATAATAAATGTCCAGTACAGAAAACTCAAGAAAAAAATCACATAGGCCTGGCTTGCATTATGCCTTCTTTCTTGGAACCTAATAGATCTTGGAATTATTTATCTCCTTGAGTTGTTCCGTTAGGATTTGTGTGTGTGTGTGTGTGTTTATTTTTTAATTTGTTATATAATGCTTCATATTATTAGTGCATATGTACGTGGTTATCCTTACTGAAAACAAATCCTAGGGGTTGACTTGTGTCTGACTCAGCTAGTCCACCCTCAAGGTATCTGAACCAGTGACTATGCAGGAGAACTAATATGTGACTTTAGTGTACTGACCGTGGAATGGTAGAAAATTGTATGATTTTAGAGGTAGGCCTAATAGTCTCCTTCAAAGAACCCCAGCAGGCCACTGCTGGTACCTAGTGTCTGCTCCTAAAACTAACAAGCAGTTTCCAAACAGGCCCATTTTGTGCTGCTAAATCACATGGAGGTAACCAAAATATATGCTCTGGATTGAGGTCTTTAAAAATTGTCTTTATATTTGATGGTGAATCTATCATGGTTTGTTTTATATTGCCTAATGCATGTGAATCCTCAATATAGACTGCATGAAATAGTGTAAAATTAGTCTTTCCTTAAAAAAAAAAAAATCTGAGCAGCCTCTGTTCTGTTTCACTGCTTTCTCTAAGTGATGGATTCATTGTTTCACAAGTTTATTTTGATGATCTTCACAAGGTAAGGAAATTATTACTTTTGAAAGGGGCTGGCTGGCAGTGAGGGGAATTCTGATTTATAACTTACTTTAATCGCCAAAAATGTGATTCTCTTGCCTTGATTTGAATTCTTGATAACTTAGTGATATAAATTCCCCAGAACTTCAGAATATGATTTAAACTCAAATACTTGGAAGGTTATATTCACCTTCTGGAAGAAATTTAAAAACTACTTCTGTTCAAGAGGAAGAGACCATGTAATATAACGTTTATGGAAATTATGAAAGAATAATCTACCTTTGTCTTACCAGTACATTTGTCTTCCTCATTTCTTCTTTTTGGTGCCAACTTGTGATAAAAGCTGTTCTTTATGACTTTATCTAGTTCTTGGTATTTGTGAGTATTTGATGTATATGTAAGATATATTGTGATAGGCTCGGAAGGATGGTAACTGGAAGGAACTTCATTATGTTTATGTTGCTTATTAATCTTTACCTCCAGAAATATGACATCTGATGTTAAGCATATAACTTCATTACTGGAAAAGGATAAAGTATATATCTTTCATACTTTCAAAGAAATATACAGTATTGAAATATAGTTACTAGGAAGGCAGAATGATAGAAAACAATACATTTTTTATTTATGTAGTGAGATCCATTTTTTTCCCCATTTGAATTGTAGAGAACCTTGTGGGGTTTTTTTATTTTATTTTATTTTATTTTTTGCAAAGAAGTGGGAGGTTTTAAAGACATTATTTAGGAGTGACTCGTGAAAGTCAGAAATTTGTTCTTACAATAGACATTTTGATTGAGCCAGGGATTATGTTGAGGCAGTGTCTGAACTGGAGCACTTTATACTTAAAGAAAGCATTCTGGTGCCAGGAAATGGCATTTTCTTCAACTCTTAGAGTCCTGGCTCTTAACCATCTGCATGACCAGCTGTTGCCTAATTTTTTCCCCTTAGCAGCTGCTTCTATAAACAAGTCATTCGGACTAGATACAGAAAACTTTGGACAAACTCAACCCTATAATTTTGAGCCTGTTTTAAAATGTCAGAAGGCCAAGGTCTTCATGATTATAGCTGTGTTTTTTGAGTCTTTGTTGTAGCCAGCTAGTCAACTTATTTGGTGGAGTAAAGACGACTCCTCTGGATATTCAGAGCAGAAGACTTTCCCGAATGTACCTATCTCCAGAGCACACTATACTTTTTCTGACTTTCTAACTCCAGTTGCAAGTGTTTACAACATGGGACACATTTTGTTCTGCAATGATGAGAAAAAAAACAAAGGAAAAGATTAAGGCCATTAAACTTTCATTTCTTGGAAAGTTTCCACTTTAGGATAGTTTTTATATCAGGTGAATTTACCATGAGTTAAATGAAGTTAAACTATCCGAATCTCTGCTTTCGCCAATCCCTTTGTAAAACTCTGCATTTAGCAAATTTCATAAGCTTTGCGGCCTATAACTCTACATCTATCTCTGCTGAAATATTTTTTAAAGGATCTTTATAATGGTAAGGATGAGAGTACTTTTGTTTTATTTCAACGGGTATGTACATCATCATAGAGGATGACTATATAATGTCCCCCCAAGTAATTTAGCATAGAAAGTTTCAAAATGCCAGAAACTAGTGTTTTGTGTCTGTCTCAATTTTCATAACATTGTATTTATATCAATATTCCATTTGATAAGTACTTTAGATTAGCTGCAGATTATTTTGCCTTATTTATTATTCATGTGGATTTTTTTTTTCCTCATAAGAAAAATAGTTATGTGACAGCTTAAACCTTTGAGCTCAGGCTCAGTGATCATATAATTTCTTATAAACATGTACTGATTCTGCTACCTACTAACTAGATGACCTCAATTTCCTTACTTCTAAAGTGGACATAATTCTAATAGCTGTCTCTCAGGATTGTAGTGGAAACTGGTACTGTATATCATGCTTAGCAAAGAGTAAGCACTGGAATATTAGCTAGTTTATTTATGGTAGTGAACTCTATAAGAAAGATATTTGCTAGGTATTTGACAAGAAGCCTAAATTAGCTTCTGACTATCACAGTTACAAATTATACTAAGCATAACCCATATTTTCTCTCTGGAGAAGCACTTAAGAAAATAACTTTAAGAATAAAACAGAAAATTTAGAGCTGTTCACAGTGGGGGGAAAAAGGCTTTTCCCTTTTTTCTCAAGAGAAAGAATTAGTAACAATGAATGAATTTCCAAGGAGGTTTATTTAATTTATTTATTTTTGGAGACTATGTCTCACTATTTTTGCCCGTGGAACCGCAGGCTCAGGCTTTCGTTGCCTGGGGTACCACAGACTCAAGCCATCCCCAGCCTCAGCTTTCCCAGGTCGCTGGGATAACAGGCGTGCGCCACCATGCCCAGCTATTTTTTTGGAACTAGGTCTTGCTAGGGGCCCCAGGCGGACTCGAACTGCGATCCCTAGCCCTGGCCGCTTCATAGGCTGAAGCTTAGAGGCACGAGACACCGTGTCCGGCAGTTTTAGATACTGTACAGAAAAATAATTTTCAGTTTATAGTTCCCCATGTGGAATTGGCTTACTTGTAAGCTCACAAGAATTTTTCATTGGAAGACTTGATAAAACATCAGGCAGGAGATATTAGAACACTCCCTCTTCATTAGTCAATGCTACCTTTTAAATCAAGTTTTATCACGTATGTAAAACTTTAACTTCACAGTTGGTGATTAATTTACTCGAGTTCTTGTTATATATTATTGTAAATTGAGTTTAACTTTGCCAATTGAAAGGTCACTTTTCACAAGGCCTTGTGCCCCTACATAAGCTATCAATCACCTTATAGAGGCTGAGTGGACACATTCTTCTCTTTTAGTTAACTCCTCTTAAAGTGACAGATACTGATTAAAAAGATTTTTGATAGATGTCTTGATTCCATTACAATTTTGGTTCCCTGTAAATATAACTCCAGATTATTAAATAGGTTCCTAAGTCAGAATGTGTAATTAAGCATAGAACATAACAATCTTTTTAAAAATCGTTTTTATGCTTAGATGTCAATTGGTCCAAAGCTATAGTACTGTTTCTGTCCTATCTTTTAAACAACCCATTTAGGTTCATAAGTTATAGCTTTCTATTTCCTCATGTCATTGATTATATCCTATTTAAAAGGAATGCCTGTTTAAATTGTCTTGATGTTGTTAATTACCTTGTAAGACGTTTCATAACAGGAAGATGGTGAGCAATTAATAGCCCAACATATTAACATCTTCAAGGACATTATGTTCTTAATGTTTGTTTAAAGAGATTGTGGAAGGGACTCAAATAGAATTTTTTTTCTTTTTTATAAAATGTGTGCCTATGAGAATGGATTATGTGGTAGAAGGGGTGGACTCTAGCTAAATCTTGGTGGGATTTGTGGATGAGAAATGAACAACTTTTCAAGGACCACTTTAGCAGTAAGGCTTGCTTCTATGATGGTCATAAGGAAATTCTAAAACCATTTTTAATTCACCTCACCTATATGTGAGGCTGTGTACATTAAGCCATAATCCTATTGTTTACCTTCTGACAGGCAAGATCCTCAGACCAATAACAAAAGGCTTAGTGGATAGAAAAGTCCAGAGGATTTTTATGTACCTGAAATTTACATAAGATGCACATTGTATGTACTAAGCTATGAAAACCAGTTTGTACAACATCCTATTTTTGCCTCACAAAAATCTAAAAGCACAGCTATTATGAATCTACTTCTTATTTTTAATTTGTAAAATAACTATGTCAGGATGCATATTGTGTTTTGTTAGTAAGCCAGGGAAGAGGACATATTTAGGCAAGGTAAAACTAAAAATTATTTTGAATTTATGTCATCAATTGTCTCATGATATTTGAAAGTGTTCATGGCTGTGGAGGTATATAGGGGACACAGACAGACTGAGGCTATAGCAAAGGAAGAAGCAAACAGAAATAAAGGAGGTTGAAGAAATAAGGCAAAGTAAGGCAAAGAGAAATAAGGCAAAGGGAAAGAATATGATGCTGAAGGAAACAAGGAGAATCAAGATAGATTGCAAGGCCTACCACCAATAATTGCATAAAATAGTGAGTAATTCCCATCTTGCATTTGAGAGCAGCAACATGAAAATTGAAGGTAAATGTGGAGACCATTAATCATTTTCCAACATAAGTTCACTTAAAAAGACAGACTTATATACTCCAATAGATTTAACTTTTACCTCTCTATTGAACTGAACAAATGAACATTTCATTACAGGTTCACCCTGGTATATGCCTGGGAATTACTTGTCCAATGTTACCGATTTTAATTTCAAAAATTTGGTATATTTTCTAAAGACACAATATATTCAAGGCTGGGCACGGTGGCTCCTGCTTGTAAGCTTCAGCCTATGAAGCGGCCAGGGCTAGGGATCACGGTTCGAGTCCCGCCTGGGGCCCGTAGCGAGACCTAGTTCCAAAAAAATAGCTGGGTGTGGTGGTGCGCGCCTGTCATCCCAGCTACCTGGGAAGCTGAGGCTGGGGATTGCTTGAGTCCATGGTACCCAGGGGAATGAGAGCCTGTGGTTCCATGGGCAAAAATAGCAAGACATAGTCTCAAAAAAACAAAAAACAAAACAAAACAAAAAGACACAATATATTCATTCTATGAGCATTCACACATGACTTACTCTGTGCAAGCATTAAGGTAGATATGGCCAGAAGAGAAAGGAATGACAGTGGATCAGCAGAAATGATGTCTGACAGATGAAAAGACTGGTGAGATAACAATGCTTGGAAGTGGTTATGATAGCAATGGAGAGCCAGTAAAGGTTTAAGCAAGGAAGAGAGACAGCTTGGATGTTGATGATATTCAAAATACTGTAGAGGTAAAGGCAAAGAAATGAGCTAAAAGGTTAGTTTGCAACTAAGACCTAACAAATTACAGTGCTTGGAGGGAAGTCAGGCATTGGGGATAGACCATAAGGAACAGAGAGATCCCTATGAAGGTGGAAACTGGAAGTTTGAATTGTAGAAGGGGAGATAGAAGATTACAATAATGTCTTTTAAGGAACACATTTTAAATGAGATTTCACAGTAGACATGAAAGAAAATGAACTTTAAAAATATTTTGAGAACAAATGTTATTTTTCATATTTTAAAAATAATAAAAATAACGTAAATATTGTTTATGGAATGATGAAGTTGAAAACCTGTTTATGAGGAATTTTAGATACATAGATCATAAAGATAACAAAAATGTAAAGACTACTAGGTATATGGAAAAGAGTGGACTGTTTTAGAGGGAAAAAGAACAAAGGTGTCTCTTGTATTCTTCATAATCTTTGAGCATGTTTATTAATCTACAAGACAAAGAACAGAATATGTGTTAAAAACAATAGTTTAATGCAGTCTTGCTAAAACCCAATTTCTAACATAGAACAAATGTGTTATCTTAGACTAGTTAACCTGCCCCTTGACTTCACATTCCTTATACTTTACAAAATACAGAATAATGCATTTTATTGTACAACCCGAGAGCGAGAGAGACACAGAGAGATTTGAAATGAATGAATGAGACAATGTTGTAAAACACTTGTCAAGAGAGACACCCAGCATACAGCAGGCTCTCAACAAGTGGTAAGTACTATTTTTATTCTCAGCAGTGTCATTTAACAGATTTAACAGAATATTAGTAATGTTTGTGTGCAGGGGAAGGTTGATTAAAAAATAAAGTAAACTTGGCATTCATTTTTTGTGTGTGAAAGAAGAAACAGTCACTTTTATGAGGACTTTTAAACGGAAAGTATGTCTTTCTTTTTAATTGTATTAGATAAACAGTTTTGCCGCAGGCTCATTGGTTTTTGCTATGACTCAATTTAATGCCGAAAGTGAAGGGGTTAAGAAACGTTCATACTCATGTTACCCAAAGTAGCAGACATTATCAGATGGAAACAGGAATTGGGAAGGGGGGGGGGGGGAGACTGTGCAGTAGCTCAGTTTCATACCCCTAAAGGACTTGCATTTAGATGGCTGAGATGAGTCTACAATTTGGCCTATTAATGAGATCAGAATAATCAGGGTGGGGCAACAAGTACCCTCTCTCAAACTCCCCTTAAGCCAGAGCTGCTCAGCTGGGAGTTGCCTGGCTTGAAACAATACTGAGTCATAGCTCCTCTCATTGGACGGTCAGGCAGTCAAGGCAGCCCTTCACCAGGAGACTCCGCCCCCGGCGAAACGTTGGACTTGGAGGTGGAGCTGGTAATGCTAATGAGCGGAGTTGCCGGGTGAGCCAGGAACTTCATTCCACTTCAGTCAGGATCTCAGAAATTATGCCCCTTCTCTCATCATGAGCTGGCTGTCCAGTTCCCAAGCAGTTGTGTTAACTGCCTACCACCCCAGCGGCAAGGACCAGGCCATCAGGGGGAGCCATGCCGAGGGGGGCGAGCAAGCCATCTCCAGGTAAGCCCTGACGTTCAAAAGCTGAGAACAAAACAGAACCTCTTACCTGCTCCAGGAAAAAGTGACAGGGAAGTTGGTGCGGGGGGAGAAAGGAACGACAACAAAGCACCTCCTGCAGCTGCGCTGAAGCGTCGCAGGGCTTTTGTAGACTTTTTCATCTCCTCTGGTTCAACTTTGAAATAGCCTCTATGATGACTGCAGAAGGTGGGAAAGAAGGAACCAGGGCTCTGGTGATTAGACTTGTTGCTCAGCAGGTGCATTTGCAAATGCTGAAAGATCAAAGGGCTGTGTTGGAAGCACTTACTTTGACATGGAATTTTTGAATGGGCTGAGGCACAGGCACTGAAATTGCCGACTGGGAAAGTGTGCCAAAGCCAGGGGGGCTGTTCTCCGCACATGCTGCTGCCAGAGTGTGTTTTGTTTTTTTTTTTACCCTGATCTTCACGCTGAAAGCAAACCTCTCAGGCAAAAAGTACAAGACACTGGTCTGTGGCAGTATGTTTCATATTCTTTTGTGAATATTATTTTTTGACTCCCTTGGTGGGTGCTTTCAAAAGGAAGTTTTGGTCAGGAGAAGGTTCTCTGCTGCTGGCGTGAAGCGTGGTTCATGTTAAATTGCTTTGCAAGCAGAGAGGGCCAGGGCATAGACCATTGAGGGGAGTGGGTTCCTGTCTATCTGTGTACTTTGCTCTGTTTTACCGAGGATGTTTTTTCCTCCCTTCCCTTCATGACTTTCCTGGCTGAGTATTTCTACCTTCAGTCTTAGTAATTGTAACTGTTGATCCAAGAGCTTGCAAAAAACAAATGCTAACGTAATGGTGTGGAGCACTCTATTAGTTATTAAGCATGTTTCCTCCTTGGTACTTAATGTGATAATAAAGGCTTTTTTGTTTAGGTGACTTAGGCTTATGCCTTAAATTGAAATAATGCCTTCTTTCATTTGTGTTAAAATCCCCAGATGCGGGGGAGGGGAAGATCAATCCAAAGAGTGGGGGCAGTGGTCTGTTAAGATCCCTTTGAATGAATTTATTTCCAAGATAAAAGGGAATTGCTGCTTGAGCTTTCGATATATATTACCATTTTATCGTCTGTTGCTTTAAGTGTTTTCAGTGTATTATAAAGTGCTTCATCCTTTTTTCTGTAGAGTATTAAGGTATTGATATCCTTGTAGTGGTAAACAGCCCTTGAATTCCATATGACAGTTGAAATTGTCAGGTTTGTGTAAACTTGGCACATTTCCTAGTGACTATTCTGGGGTGACAGAGGATCTGAGCCAAAACTTGAATCTTTTTTGTGTAATTGCAAAGAACATTAGGAACTTGAGTCCAAGTCTTTATCTTGAGAACTCAGTACCCAGGAATTAGTTAAGTTGTTGCAAGAACTGCCCTTCTAGGCCTTTGCCTGAGGCTGCATACCCAGTTCTGGAGACTTTATCCAGTTAGCAGTTTTTTCTGCTCTTGTGAGTGACTTACACTTGAGTGGGTTGAAGGGAACAAAAGAGGAAGGGATCATTCTTAATCTATGCAAAAGTAGAGTTAAGAAGTACAAAAGTGAAGTGGGGGGGTGGGGGAAGGGGGACAGTTCCCCACCCGGTGAAGTGAGGAGCCACCTCTCTGTGGCTGCTGTGTCTGTTCTGCTCCCAAGTACCTCTGTTGCTTGCTGCTGTATTGCTTGCCCATATTGCCCCAAATCCCAACCTTGATCTAGCCCTAGGAACACTTGGCTGAAAACACTCAGGTTTTGAGGGCTAGAGGAAAAGCAGAAAGGAGGGAAGAAGGCTAGTCGTTTTACCCTTAAGATTACAATGAATTTATCAGATAAATTTAATATTATTTTGGGTGGTACACTGTTTAGCCTGGAAGGGTTGAGATACTGCAATTGGGGCTGGAAGGAGGAAGATGGGTTTAGTCTGGAAGTATTGAGATATTACAAGTGAGGATGGGATGGGGCCAGGAGAGACTTTCCCATTAATATGGTGGAGTTGGGGGGGGGCTATGAGGGCTTAGTTAGGGTTTTGGCTCTGATTGGATTGATTTGGGAAACTTGATTTGGGAAACTGTTCTGAGGTGGGAGGTTAATTGTTTCCTATTTTAAAAAGCACTTGAAAAGATAAAGCCAAAACAAAACGCAGCTTATAAAGAGACCTAGTTAGATATTCTCTACTAACTAAAAGAAGTTATTGGGGAGGGTGAATGCAGATATCTGACTTTCTTAACCCAAGACTTTCCTAAGTTACCTGCATTTTGATGAACTATTCAAACAAGTTTTTGTCAGTTAAATATGATTAACTCATGTATATGCTGTTTGGTAAGTGATTGGGGCTATGTATATGGCTTGGGATATTTGTAGAAAATATTTGATTGATATTTAGCCTTGCCTTAACTAGTTGTCTTTTGTTGTTTTGGTCTTTGGGGGAAGTTGAAGATAATAGGGTAATTAATATTTTGTAAATTACCTGTTAGTCTGAAATTTCCTTCAGTCCATTCTGTTATCCCTTTTTAGTAGGACACGTTCATTTTATGCCCAACTAGGAAATTCTCCTACTTTTGGTTAGAAGTTGCCAAATATTTACAGAATCTTGTTTTCAATTTTTTTTTGTCATCTTTCCTCCTCAAAACATTAGAATTTGAAGAACATGTTCATGCTAATATTAGTTGTTCTGACTGACCTGCACAGGTAAACATTTCCAAAAGAAATCACTTTTTATGAGTAACTATATTTATGACTATTTGCTAATTTTCAAATAAACCTTTTAGTATTTACTTTCACAAAGCACTTTTTAAATGCATACAGCATTTTGACTATTCTTAATGTTCTTCCTTTAGTTTCCTACCATTTTAAACAAAGCATAATTCTGTTTTCTCTGTATTTTTGCTAATATGTTGATAAATATTAATGTCAAATGATATCTCCCGTCTCACTGGACATCCTGGACATCACTGTAATTGACATGAGGTATTTTTATATCTCTTATTTAAAAGGAATAGCATTCATCTGGTAAGGTTTTGTGATCCATTTGCTTTGGTTTTGGGCAAACAGAATCAAGAGGCAGCGTATTACAGGCATATAAACCTGACACTTGGACTCTTGGACTAACCTGCCAGGGTTCACATCCTGATTCTCCCACTCAGCAATGTGGCTTTGCAGGGGCTATTTAACTTTACCTGTAGATTGAAAGTCATGTCACTTGGAAGAAGGATCAAGTGGGAGGATCCAAGTAAAGTCCATAGAACAATGGCTAGTTTATACCTGACTACAAATTTTCCATAAAGCCAGGTAAAGAAAAAGAAAGAATTTTGAGGTCTGTAATGTAGTCTTTCTCATTTCAGAAGTCTATTCGTAAGTATTTTTTGTCTATGTTAAGAAACCTGTGTGATTCATGTTCTACACTAAAAATGGCTTTTGGTGGTGGACTGATTCTAGGGTTACATATATATATTGATGCCTAGGGATGCGTACCTGTGACTTACATAATATTATAGTGTATTGTTGCTTCAAAAAATTAATTAAAAAGTAGCTTCACTGAATATTAGCCTTCATTTTCTATATTAATCAAAAATATCTTTGAAGTTTGAAAGACCTTAGGAATGTCCTTTTCAGAGCAACATTTATAGTTTGAACTAGTGACAGCCTTGGGGCATAGATGGGTCACACTGAGGTCTGCAAACTTTGACTTTTATGGCAGGATGGAATGTGGGTGTGCCCTCTTTTGGCATCCCCAACTGTTGCAGCCTCCAAGCTTCCCTACTCCTTTTTAACTAATTAATTAATTAATTAATTAGTTTGTTTGTTTAATTTAATTTTATTATATTATATTATATTTATTTATTTATTGAGAGTAGGTCTGGCTATGTTGCCTGGGGTAGTCCCGGCCCCAGGATTCAAGCAACCCCCAGGCTCAACCCAGTTTTACAGGATTACAGGCCCTGCCACTGCGCCTGGCTGCTTTTTCCAGACCAAGTTTCACTGTTGCCTGGGGTAGTCTACAACCTAGGAACTCAAGCAATCCCTGTCCTCTTTGCCTCTCAGCCCTTGGATTACAGGCATGCGCTACCACCTTTGGCAACTCCTTTTTAAAATAGTACTACTGATCACTTTGTCAAATGGAAGGGGGCCTGCCATTTTCATAAGCTTAGTTTAGTTCTAGGGTTTTTTATGTCGTGTCCATTTCTAGTTTCTCTTAAGTTATAGCCATTTGATCATTCGATCAGTTCACATATAATTACTGAACTTTCTTCTTACCATGTGTCAGACAGTTACTTGTGTAGATGCTGAGTTTATATTGGGAAACAGAACAACCCCCTTTGTGTGGGGGTAGAAGACAAGGAATAGAAAATGAAGATCTGAGCAGATGTATTTCCCAGATATCTGGGGAAAGAATCAGGGCAAGGGTTTTTGAGGCAGAGAGGAAATAAGGACTGTAGAAGCCAGAAGGCTAAAGTAAGCCCCTGTGCCAGTACTCAGAGAGCCCTGCATAACTACAGCCTTGGGAGTGAGTGGGAGTGAGCAGGAGGCAAAGGTGGAACAAGCAGATCTGATAGCTTTCTAGATTACTTGAGGAATTTAATTTTTCCTTCAAGTGAAATGGGAAGCCAGTGAATAGGGAGCTATTTGACCTTAGGAGGAATACTGCATATTTTGGTTTTATAGGCCATTAACTGTTTTGTTGAATTTAGACTACGGAAGTTGGAACTCTTGTGGGGAGGTTTAGGTGATGGTAGCTTTGGCCAAGATTTCAGGTGTGTAAGTAGTCAAGTGTATGAGCCAATGAGAATAGTTAGACATTGTTGCACTGTTTGACTTCTGTACCTCCAGAAATACAAATTATGAAGACTGCTGAGTGAAGGATGGGTTGGGCAACACCTAAAACTTGGTGACATCTTTTTGAAAGAAACATTAAGGGAAGGATGTGGTTATCCTTCTTGATGAGTTGGTTTATACACAGATCCATAATCTTTTTTTATTAATTAAATACTTCATTGTATAATTTTTTCACATCTTTGTAATCCCCAGGGCTTTCCCTTCCCTGATAGTTCCCTCCCTTACCTGCCCCTCCCCCCACAAGTTGTGAACTTCAGCTTGTTTTTTATCTTGTTTTGACTTTTCCTCCTGGCCTTTTGTTTCTTCCTATGTCCCTTGTATTAGTGAAACCATTTGGATTCTGTCTTTTTCTTTCTGACTTGTTTCTGTTAATACATTTTCTTCTAGGTACATCCATGTTATCATAAAATCATTAAATTTGTCATTTTTAATTGATGAGTAATATTCCATTGTGTATATATACCACATCTTTTTCATCCATTCATCTTTTTTGGACTTTTGGGTCATATATAATCTTTTGAGTGGAGTTTTTTCTCTCTGAATTTGTGTATTATCATAAGTTATGTGTATTTTGGCAGGAACAGAATAAGGAGTTTTTATAACACAGTTATATTATAGATGAAGTAAAAATGCTTTGTATTTTTCCTAAATGTAGCTTTTCTCTCCTAAATGTAGCTTTTAAGGTATGTTTTGTCATTCTAATTTTGCAGGATCTAGTGAAAGAATATATTTTTAACCTAATTGGAAAATTGCTTTCTAGATTATTTTAGTCCTCTTTTTCATGACATAAGCATGCTTCCTGAAAACATAATTTATTTTTGTCCATATAGTTTAGAATTCTTATCCAAATATCTCTGTGGAATTACTAATACACCACTCAGAATTTCAACTGGGGCAGGTCTTACCTTTAGAGTTATGTGATACTTTCTAACTATCCTTATCTATGAGACCTGTGTTTTTTTTGGGCCTATTTAAATGATTTTCATAGAACTTATATTATGCTTCTGACCTTCAAATAAAAGGTTTTATAAGTCTCAAAGAACCTTTTACCCTAAACCCTACAAAAATCTGATGAAAACTTTCCTATTTCTCAGAGCTCATTGACTCATTGTCCACCTGCACTGTCCACTCATGTTCTCTTTTCTAAGTTGAACATCTACATATTCAGAGGTTTATGATTCTTTTCATGTTTTAAGTTCTTAGTATTTATCATATTTTAAGAGTGTTGCAGCAAAAGAAATTCATAAAAATGTATTTAATGATGCACATGATTGCTACTGGATTGCCTGGTAATTAGGCCTACTTAGTCTTTTAATAATTATACTACCAAAATGAACCTCTCTCTTCTTATTTTTTAATTCCTCATTAATTGTAATATCTGTATTATTCATGCATTAGGAAAAGGACCCAGCATCCTGCAGACCAAGGCTTTATGAGTCCCCAATGTAAGTTTCGGTGCACATGGTTTAGAACCTGGGAGGCCCCACTCTCTTTGACTGCCTTCCTTCTCCTGTCTCCTCCTGTTTTGGCTCTGTTGCCCTCATGGTAACTTTGGAAAAGAACTCAGAACTGCAGGAACTTCAGGCTTCCAGGCTGTAGCTTGATGCTAGTACTCTGCTGGGAAGGGTAGGGGTAGGTGTTACTAGCTTGATCTCCAGACTTGATTTGGGGAAGAAGGTGTGCTAAGCTAGGTGATACCAATCTGATACAGGGTAGCGACACAGTTAAAAATTGTATTGGCACCAAAATACGCTGGTGGGCAGAGTCTGAGAGAAATATCCGGGTGAGAAAAAATAGGAAGCTGGGAAGAGCGGTCATATAAAAATGGAGGAGCGAGGAGAGAGAGGAGATAGGAAAGAGAAAAGATAGGGTGGGCTGATAGAGCAGGCCCATGTGGTCTGCCAGGGGAAGCCCCCTGGAGGTGTGAGATGGAGGTGGCAAGGAGTCACATGGTGGGAGAGTGGCAGGCAGAGATGTAGCTGATGTGAAGTTGGACGCCAGAATGGCACACTGGGGGCAACCAGGGGTTGCTGAGGGCAGGCCTGGTGAATTTGGCCAGACACTGCCTGGTAAAGGAAACGCTTCGAGCTGAGCAAGGTAGCATATTTGAAAAGCCGATTTATGCTCCAGCAATTGTGCAAGCAGTTTGAAGAGCCTTGGAAAAGCAGAGAAGCATGGAGTGCTGGAGAGAGAAGAAACAAAGAGAAGACACCAGACAAAGACTGGAATTTGCAGAGTGCCTGCCTTAGTTTTGGAAGGGCAAAGAGGCACCATCTTGGACATGTGTCTTTGGAATCTTTGGGACTGAAAATGGTGACTGGGATAAGATAACTGGCTACTTGTGGCATTAAGGACCTTTCGTTTTCCTGGTTAATTTACCTTGTTAATAAAACCCTGTTGTTTAAATTGTTTTTGCTGTGCGCACGGGTGGTGCAGACCTGTGGCTTCTGCCCATTTTGACTCGATTTCAAATCTGCTATAGATCTCTCCTCTTGGTGCTTTCTGTCCTGATACAGATCTTTCATTTCAAACAAATATTCTGAGATGGAATCATTTGCTAAAAAAATTTTAGTCTGCATTGATATTGAATAACTTCATTTTTCTTTTGCTAAGGGGAAATAATTAAATGTCTCACTATCTGAGAAGAGTGGAGAGGAGTAAAGGTGTTGGGAGTGGATTAGGGCAGAAAGAGCAGAAGGACTGATACTGATAATTCTGAAGACACATTCTTGCCTTTTGTGTTTGTTCTAAGTTGACTGAGTGCAAGAATTAAGCAGGAGCTATGGAGAGCTGTGTGGCCAGTTATTGCATCTGAACTCTTCCATGCTCAAGCTTGCTATCTGGATTTCTATCAGAATTATGCAAGATATCATCTCTTGGACACATGCTTTTTGGTTGCTGATCTTTGGCTGCAAAGAACACTTAAATTTCTTTGGGGTAAATGAGGTTTATTGGCTCATCTGGGTCACAGAAAGGAGGTATTTTCTCTCTTAGTTGACTGGTTACATGATATTGTATGTTTTCTCTTTGAGACTTCTTTTCTGTGCACTGGCTGAAAATCTCATCATTTCAGATTTGAGCATGGTTCTTTAAGGATGCTTGCCATTTCTTGTCTTCTAGCAACATCCATCTCATAGTAAGCTAATGTATCTACTTACGTTTTCATTTTAGATTTTTCAAACAGGATCTGCTTTCCTGGCTAATCATTTTAAATAGCCTCCATCAAGTTTCAAACTATGATTTGATCTTTTAGGGTCTTCTTTTTGAGAAACAGTGTGTGTGGATATAAGATTCCTATGGAGGAGCAATAAATAGCATCTTTGCTAAGATGTGTAGGACATTTTACCTTTATCTATTCCTTCATCTAAGAAATGAGCACAATAATGGTCTGTTTCACAAAGTTCATTAAATATGAAATATATAGTTTTTAAGAGTTTTTCTTAAAAACAAAACAGGTAGCTAAGGAATACTTTAAGTAATTCTTTTTTAATACAGTACCTCAATTTTCCCTTGGTTATTTCACTCAATCAGAACTGACATGCTGACTTTTTGGTTTAATTTGCATTTGACATTTTTTTCCTGTGTACTAAGATGTAAGTTTTGTAAGGCTGGAGAGCTTGTCTTTCCTGTGACTATGTAGACCTTTCTTAGCAAAGTGCCTGACATACCCTAGGCAGTTGAAAGTTTGAATGAATGAAACAGCAATAGGGAAACAGGTAGTGGTTATACATACAGACTTTGGAGCTAAGCTGTCTGGGTCAGAGTCCTGCTTTTTGACAATTAATAGCTGTGTGACCTTTGACAAGTTACTTAATGACATAGGGTAACATAGATCTCCCTTCCCTTTCATCACGCAGGCATAGCCATACCTACCTAAAGAGTTATTATGAGAATTGAGTGAGTTAATATGTATAGCATATTAGAAGATTGCTCAACATAAAACATGATTTTCTGTGATGATGCAGGGCACCTGAAATATACCTGTTGGTAAATTAATTTGAAAATACTCGCAGTAGGCATTTTTAAAATTAATTTGTAAATGGTTTGGGGAAAGAATGCTTCCTTTAATCATATGCATTGTAGCTATTTTAGAACGTGGAATAAGTTACATCTCAGATTATTGTAAATTTTACAATTTCTAAGGAAACTGAAAATGTATCTTAAAAAAGATGTAAAGGTATCAAGCTCTTGTTAGGCCCAGGTGGTTATTTTGAATAACTTTTTATAGTTTAGTCTGGGCTTATGTAAATTTGTGAATCATTTGTTAATAAGATGGAAAATCATATGTAGAATCAAAAAATATTTGCTTATATTTCTCAGGTTATTTTAATATCTGCAGGTAAGAATATTGATATATCACTATAGCTAAAATAAACTATTTGAAGAAAATAATTTTTATAACTTTTCCTCTGAAAATATATTTATTTTATTAATATTAATAATATATGTATGCATTTTATGGAAAACTTTGATCCCATACTAAGAGGAGGGGAGTATTATATCCATGCAACAGATCTAGGGAGATGTATTCTACCCCTACCACATTCTCATTAGGGAATATCTTAAAATGTGTATTTTAAATAACTATTAAGGTCTTTCTTGGGAGTAAATGATAAGTCTAAGATAAAATACACTTAAGAATTTCTGTTGTGAAAGAGTTTGCCATATAATTCAGAGATTCTAAAACAATTTTTTTTTTTTTTGGTATCAATATTTAGAAGGCTTGGCATGATTGTCTTTTGAAAAGAAAAACTCGTTGGGTAATTAAGAGTTTGGTTTGAATTAGAAAAGGTAAGTTAGTAATTGAAAGCTGAAAAGATCTTTGGCTATTTATAGGTGGTCTAGAAGCTTGTAACTCAATCAACTTATTCCATAATTAATGTTTTTTACTAATGTTACTAAGTGTAGGCCTGTTCATTTCTCTCTGGTCCTTCTAATGGTTAAAGCTGTGGTCTCTCATTTGCTAGAAATTACTTAAGGTAGCAGTTAATTTGTGTATACTGTTTTTTTTTCCTAAATCACTGTTAATTTTAAAATGTATTATTGAAAATGGGAATACATATGCTTTAACATTTCCAGATTAAGATTCCTTTGAATTATAGCATTTTCCACTCTTTGTGTGTTTGTGTCATTGCACAGTGTCATCACTTCATGATGATGTAGTTAGGTAGTTGTAAACCTGTACCAATCTTTTCCCCCTTTTGGAAAGATAGGCTCCTCTGTGTAAGAATCAGCAGAGGCTTGGCACCTTATATAACAATGAATGAAGAAGATAACTGGAAAGTGCAGGTCTCAGAAAAATTGGGTTTTGATAGACAGTGTTGACTAAAATTGCTAACAGAGAAAGTTAGAAAATTCTTTGTACAGATTGGATCTGACTAAGACATTACCAGTTTGTGCCCTCTATCCTGACATCAAGGCAGTTATCTCAGTTATTTGTTGCTCTGTAATGTATCTGACCCAAACTTGTGATTTTGGGGGTCACAATTTTTTCCCTGTGATCCATCAAGCAAAATGACTGAGGTGGGGTCAACAGAGGCTTCTTTACATATAAATCTGACACCTGGGCTCATGGGTCATCTCTTTTCCTCTCCAGCTTCTCCACATGACTACGTTGGCAGTTTCAGGGTCATCAGATGTCTTGTACTCTTGCTGACTTGCCTCAGAGTTATCACTCCAAGATTCTAGATGGAACATTTTAAGTTGGGTTTCTTAAGGCCTAGTTTCAGAAGCTATTCAGTGTCATTCTGTCATATTCTACCACGAACCAGGCAGTTTGGAGTGGAGAACAAAGAATAGACCTGACCTCTCAGTAAGGGAATGTCTTGTACGCAGTGAGGCCATCTTTGGCAACATGCTAACTCTAATTATCATTTTGGTCTCTGTGTCTGGCCCTGCCCACCTCCTCCTGGTCTTATTCCCTGCTGTTCTTTTATAGAAACCTTTGTTCCTTGGAGCTTGTCTACTAGCATATGTACAGCCTGTGTGCATATTTATCCCTCTGCCTTACTAGGTCAACCTTAGAAAAGATTTTTTGAATCTTCAAGGACATAAATGCCTTAAGTGGAGGCTTATTATTATTTTTTTAATCCTAAACACCAATGGATTCAGTACCCTGTACATAATAGGAATTCAGTTGGATTTGTGAATGGATTGGTATATGATATCTTGGAAGGATAGGTTTTTATTGTTTGGAAGACCGTTTAGTATAGAACCCTTTTTTTTCTTGCCATCAGAAACTTACACTTCTCAAATATGTTATTCAAAAAAGGATTTACATTTAAATTTGAGTTTTAGCACACAAGAATTTAAAATTGGGAAGAACAGAGTACTGAGAAATGAAATGTTCCTTGTGAAGAATGTTTCCTTGATTTGATAGTTGCAAAGTGGTCAAAGGTACTTGTTTCTTTATATCCAGTGATATTTACTCTAAGCGACTGTTCGACATGGGTATTGTTTGGAAGTATATGAGATTCTCGAGATTTTATAGAACATATGCAAAACATCTTAGAAGCTATCTAAAAATTAATTGCTAATATTTTATTTAGCTACTTGGTTTTCCTGTTCCCAGTACATTAGTTACATTTAGCCATCATCCAATAACTGTTATCATTGATCATGAGCATACTAAATAGCATTACTGTAGGACTTCCTTAGTTTAGAAATTTGTGCATTGCTATATCTGTTACTAAACCATATCTGCTGCTTCTTCTTCTCTCTCTTTTTTTTTTTTTTTTTTGAGGCTAGGTCTTGCTATGTTGCCCAGGGAACTGCTGACTCTCATTGCTGGGGGGGGTACCCCGTATTCACGCAATCCCCAACCTCAACCTCTCAGGTAGCTAGCTGGGATTACAGGTGTGCACCACCACGCCCAGTTATTTTTTGAGACCAGGTCTCATTATGTTGCCCCAGGCAGGTCTCGAACCCACCGACTCAAGCGATTCAGTTTCAGCCTCCCGTCCTAGGTTTGGGATTAAAGATGTATGCCACCGTGGCTGGCTACCATATCTGCTTCTTGTTATACTTTCTTCAAATAAAGGAAAAAGATAATTACCTAGGATGCCCTCTAAACTCTGTGGGTAAGATGGGGAGGGAAGTGTTTTTTTCTTAAAGAATGAGAAAAAAAGAATTAAAAGCGTGCTTTAAGAATAAAAACGGGCCGGGCACGGTGGCTCGTGTCTGTAAGCTTCAGCCTATGAAGCGGCCGGGGCTTAGGGATTGCGGTTCGAGTCCCGCCTGGGGCCCGTAGCGAGACCTAGTTCCAAAAAAATAGCTGGGCGTGGTGGTGCGCGCCTGTCATCCCAGCTACCTGGGAAGCTGAGGCTGGGGATTGCTTGACTCTGTGGTACCCCAGGCCAAGGAGAGCCTGCGGTTCCACGGGCAATAATAGCGAGACCTAGTCTCAAAAAAAAAAAAAAAAAAAAAAAGAATAAAAACGGTTTATATTTATTTAAAAATATTTTATGTCTCTAGTTGAGGGCCACCTCTGTTTTTGTGAGAATTATTTGTTTGTAGAAGTGATGGTGATGCTTTGCCAGATGACTCAGTTCTAAACAGTTTAGGGTCATTTAGAGAAACACGTTTTCATGTTTTCCCATTCTCTCTATTATGAATTTAGAAACCATAGCCGCTCCATTTCTCAGGCAAAAGAAAACGAGCTTTTGCACTTATTTTGAATGCTGACTCCTGAAAGCAAGGTCTACTACATAGGTGTCCTTAAAATGAAAGGCTCATTCTAATGAGTTTTCACACATCTCAGTGGAGTTTAATATTTGGTTCCTACTTAAAGAAAATTTTTTCTAATAAATAAACCAAAGTGTTTGATATTTGTTTCCCAAATTATGTGTTGAGCACTGTTACTACGTGTTCCATTAAAATTGGGTTGCAGTCTAATATTTTGGTGTAAACAAAGTTTGCTGCGGAACTTTCTGTAGCATATAATATTCTGGCATGTATTATTAGTTTCCAAAAGAAATTGTATCAAGAAGTATATTTCAAGAGTATTTGACCTAGGAACCCCCTCCCTCTTTTTAAGAAGTCATGTTCCAGGAAACACAATTAATGACATTCCAAAATATTGCTATATTTTTATATGTGGGAAAAGTAAAAAATTATATGCTTTAGAGTTAGTAAACTACGTTTGACTTGGGAATAGGAGGAGTAGCAGGAAAGGTGGTCGAACTTTGAACTTTATAGCAGCATAGTTGTTTTTAGATTGCCTTCCAGCTGCTGTCCATTTTACTGATATATCCCCTGTGGTATTCCCCCTTGATGGAGATGTTTCTTGCTTTTTTAGTACTGAAGTTTTACAGAACAAAGGTCATTTAATAAAATGGTTTTTTTTTGTATGTGTATGTTTTTATAGGGAAATGTATGTATGTCTCATTACAACTCTTCAAACACAAATCTGTGGAAAAAAAATCTCAAGTTACATTTTTAGCATGATGTGAACTTTTAAAAAACATGCCTGTTGACAGTTGAAAGATACATGTCATGTCACAGCCTGGAAATAACAATTAACTAATTGTTTGGTATTCACTGAGCAGCATTTTTGATATTTTGCATTCCAAATAATAGCTTGTTAATTATATATTGGAGTTTTGCTGTATGTTGTGTTTTAGAAAACTGACTGAAGACTTTGGGTTGATGTGTCATGTATTACTCTTTCCATTTTAAAAAATAGGACAAAGATGTAAGAAAATAAATAAATTCAATGGGGACAAAAGAATAGAGCAATCTCAATGTTTTCTTGAAGAATGTTGAGTTTCAAGTAAAAATAACTGTCACTTAAATTAGAGGAACTACATCTAACCTACTCCTCATAATGACCTCTGCATATTGGTGATATTATCCCTGTGTTCCTCAGGAAGAGACATAACCATTAGAGGCAATGTGACATGCTGGAGAACCTTCAACCCCTAAGAGATAGGGCTGGGATTGGAACCTGGACATTTTGAAGTCAGGGTCTTCACCACTAGGTCTTTCATAGAAATTATTTTGTTCCCAACATTTAGAAATTATGACTTCTAGAAGCACATATAGAGCAAGATAAATTCCAGCAGAATGTTTGATTGCTTTTTAATTTATGTTCATAAACATGAATTTATGTTCATAAACATGAATTTATGTTCATGTTTATGATAGCAAAAACTCTGTTCCTTTTTGGTATTGAGAGGTCATGCCAATCTGGATTCTTAGCAATTTACTGGTAGTAAAATAAGCACTTAGGTTATCACCTTAACTGCTTTTGGGCCCCAAATAACTTTTATAGCACTACATAGTAAAAAAAGTTTTATTAATCCTTCCATTTATAAATAATTCTGTATGATTTTGAGGTGTCTCCTGGCATTTTGTGGTCAGCTGTTCTTCTAACTGGAGTAAATTGTATCACAGAGAGAAGGGAGAGCAAATATTTATTGAGTGCTCTCTTATTTAAAATTCCTTAAATGGAATTTGTTTAATCTTTACAGCATAAGAATTATTATCCTTGTCTTTAGAAATTTCAGGTAGATGGCATAGGTTGCAGGTCATACAGCCTGTAGACAGATCAATTCTGAGGGGATGTGTGTCCAAACACAGCAGGGCCTCCCTTCACAGGAAGGATGTTGTCTTTGTTAGGCCCTGATCTGGGTTTTCAAAGCAGCAGGCTGATGGTGCTGTGACTGGCATGGGACTATAGGAGCCACTGGGGAAGTTAAGGTTCCTATAGATAGAGTGGAGAAGAAAACCATAGCTGGGGCCTCTCTTGCCTTCCATTAGTAGGCATTTATAAACTAGAAGCTCTTCAAATGGCCTCTAACTCTTCCATGACCAGCATGATACTGAGAGAAGAGATGCCTTTCCAGCACTACCACTACCACCACCACCCATCATCAAAGCCATCCTCATCACCATGAGAAGGTTGTATTTTCCTCTGCAGCTTGAATAGTAGGTTTTCCTCAGCTCTAGATGTAGTAGCTGTAAGGCAGTTGTGAGTCTCCATTATCTGCAGCCTTCCCCAACAATGAGGTGGTCTCAATACCTTTTCTGTTGTAGGAGATATTCTACTGCAAGAAACATGAACAATTCTCCCTAGTGGTGAAAGTGAGAAATGCTCCCAGCTGCTAATGAAATCTCCCTTTCACTTGGCAAAGCCGTTCAAATACTTCAGGGAGCCTACACAGACCTTGATGTTTTTGCCTACTACAGATCCCCAAATAAAGTCACCTAGGACGTATTTCAGTGTGCTTTTGATTAAATTGCAGAGGATGTTTAAGAAGGTGGTGAGAGCTGGCTGGAGAGGGAATACTTATAACTATCTTTTAGCCCTGGCCATTTTTCATAGCAAGTAGATTTTCTTGGTTTGTAACTGTTTAGCAAGTGACTAGCTCACCACAGCTCATTCCGGAGCTTCCCCATTTTTAGGCAGTCATTTGAATCTTGTCAGAAAGCCAAAGGTTTGGTATCGCCTGTTTCTAAACCTAAACCAAGACTTGTTTTATAAATAGTTGACTTCGAGTCCAAGGTGTCCCCGCATGACATGCTCCCATAAATGTCCTGCTGCCACAAATTGCAAAGCTTAGCAAGAAAAAGAGTGCTGTGTCCATCGAAAACAGTCCTGTTTTTCCAGGGTGCCTTTACAGCTACCCTGCCCCTCTGGGTAGCTTTACAGACACAATTCTTTGGGTGACATCTGCATCTTGTCCTATCTCTTGACATTCTGTGCCTTTTCAGGCTCCGTGACATTATATCCTTTCTCTGTACCTGAGCAAGTGGTTTGCATGTAGCAATCTTTCAGAACTGCCAAGTCTGCAGACTCAGTGCAGGGAGGAGAGGGAGAGAAGGGAAAGTAAGGACCCTCTGCTGCCAGGAAGTCAGGCCTGATGATCTGAAGAAAGGGGCCTGCTCAGGCCAGCTTGGCTCCCTGAACAGTCTTCCTCCTTAGGGAGAAGAAAGGAAGTTTGCATTTTGCAAAGAGTAAAATATTCCATGGAAAAGCAAAATTAATGAAGAAACTTAGGGTGCCCAGTCCTCATCATTAGTGGGTACAAAAGTTTCAGTCTCGGAAAGAAAGGCAGCTGGATTTTCTGATCACAAATGGGCAGAAGCATGAAAGAGAACAGCAACTATGGGAGAAAAGGGACAGATGCTCCTGTCACATTAGGTGTTGGCAGTATTAGGCACTGAGGTAGGCCTGGTGGGCCCACGTGATTTGAGGTCTCTGCCTGGGGCACCCAAGGCAGTGGAGGTCATCTACACCATCAACCAGGGACCTCTCCACTGGCCTTGAGTGGGGAGAAGAGTTACAGAGCTCTTGACTGTAAGAATGTCCTGTTCAGGCTTTTGGGGACCTGGAAACACACTGTGGGTGAGAGATTTTCTCACGTGGTTGCGGTGTTGCGGTATCAGCCAAAGACCATGATTTGCTGACACTGTGGGCTTCACATCCCTTCAGGTATGCTTCCTGGGTAGGTGGCCAGGAAAGTATCTTTTGTTTTTTGAGACTAGGTCTCGCTTTGTTGCCCCAGGGTACCACGGACTCAAGCGATCCCCAGCCTCAGCCTCCCAGGTAGCTAGGATTGCAGCCATGCACCATCACGCCCAGCTATTTTTTGAGACTAGGTCTTGCTATGTTGCTCCCGACGGGTCTTGAACCCCCAGGTGGGTCTCGAACCCGAGGATTCAAGCAATTCCTAGACTCTACCTTGCGTAGGCTATGATTAAAGGCATGCGCCACTGTGCCCAGCAGGAAAATATCTATTCAGAGATATCTTCTTTTATTTTTGAAGTGACGGTACTGAAAAAGAAGTTTCATAAACTTTGGCCAATAAGTTTTAAAGCTGGAAGGGAGCCTTGTCCTTGAATTTCTTCCTGATATCCTAATAACCCAAGCATCTGAAATAAATTGAGAGAGAATTTCATTAGGAAAAACCAGCTTACTGAGCAAAATGTTAAAGTGCACAGTTTTCGTTATTGGTTGAAAGTGATCTTTCCATGGATATGGCTAAAGTAAATGATCTCCCTGCTTCTCTGTCTTTCATACCCTGGGCTCCTATCTCCTTGTCCTAAAAGTGGTAGGGTGCCTTGGACTTCACTGGCTGCTATTCTGATAAGAGCTGGGACCAAAGTCTGCATAATCCTTTATCAAAGATTGGGTGAGGGTAAGTGCTAGGGTGTTTGTGTCACAGGTGACCATTTCTGTCACTCCTTTTCCTTCTTCATTTCATTTTTATTAGTGGACTAATTTGACAATTGAATCTACCGTTGAACTAGGAAACTCATCAAGAACTGCTGAAACTGAGCCTAAGATGTAGATGATCAAGATGTATAATAGTTGCTACACTGTGCTACATCTCACTAGCATGTTATTTTCAGTTACTCAGAAGTAGTTTATGTTGAATAAATGATGATAGCAATGAAGTGAATTTACAGTTTCAGAGATTTTAAGAAAACTTTGAAATATTGTGGAAAGCATATAAGATTTATATGGTTCATGAAATAATGATGACTCTTCTAAATTGTGACATATTATTAAGCTCATAAAATCAAAGTATGAAATGTTTCTTTTCTTTCTGAGAGGAATATTAAATGTGACAAACCGACATAATATATTATTAATGTGTCCTCTGTGAATATTTTCAAAGTATTTATATTATTTGCAATTCATCTTAAAAAGTAAATAGGACAATATTAGTTGTTTAAAAATAAACCTTATCTATAGATTCTAAAAATATACTTATGAGTAATATAAACAGTTATCTGTTCCTTTATCTGAGTTGTCATCATGTTTTATTATATTTGGAACATGAATCATTTTACATTTAAAGAATTTACATGTTGTATATAATGATGGATGATTTGAGACTGGGTAACAAACTTACCACTTTGATTGAATCATAACAGCTATTTGTTTTCCAGTTTAAGCATAACATTTGTGGAAATATATCTGATGAGCATGTATTTAGTTCAGCAGTGGGTTTATTCACTTTCATGGCAGGTACCACTTTAGGCATGGCACGTATATGAAATTATTAGTATTTATGAGTAAGTCATTTGGTTTATATTTAAAGTTTCCCTGAAGATCATTCTATCTCTCTCTTTCTCTCTCTCTCTCACACACACAGGTAGAATATTTGTGTTGTTTTTGCAATGAATAAGATGGTATAAATTTGACTGTTTAGCCAAAGCAATTGTATGTTTTCTTGTTATTAGCACAATTCATAATTTAAACTTAAACACCTATGTTAAAAAGAGCAACTAACTAGCCACTTTATAAAACTAAATGGGAACTTAACATACAGTAAAAGCTGTAATTTCAGAATTCTTAATGAAAATTGGAAGAGTGAGATGCCAGGAGTGATGAAAAATGAAGAAAGAATTATTTTTCCCAGGGATACTTCTTCTGGTCCCCAGGAAAAGCAAATGGAAAACTACAATTTTTTTCCCTCAAGTGATGAAATAGGAATTTATATTTGTTTTTACACTTGCAGTGGTTTTTGAAACTATTCCACAAGGACATGTTAATGTCAGATACTGTGTAAGTGAATTATGACTTCTGAATCACTCATGGAAGGACTCTGATGAAGTTTTCAAATGTAAAAATATCATTTGCCTATTTCTTCTTTTTATTGAAAGCTCCTATCTTCACCTGAGAGGTTGTGTTTCAGCTGTCAGGTTTCTCCTTGTCTTCCACACTAGATATTGACACCAAGCTTCAGCAGGGGCTCAGAATAATGGGGAGTGATGTTTGTGGTTGCAACTATTTATTCCTTTAGAAATTTATGATTAACCTCTCCCCTCCCTGCTTTATTCTTGTTTAGTAAATTCCAAACAAAGAAGAGAAAAAGTATATGCATTTTTGAATGTTAAAGAATTACTTATAATCTACCTCTTCTTGGTCTTGTGACATTGGTATTCTCAAGGAGGTAGAAAGAAAGTGTGTACTTTGTATTACACTGGACAGTAGTTAGAGACAGTGCCCTTAAAGTCAATCTTCTGAAACTTCCAAAGATGAAATCATTGTCACAGGTAGCAATATTTGTTTTCATTATCTACTATAGCAGTCAATGATGAGCTATCTTTAAAAACAAAGCAAGGATGTGTTATGATAACCTCCTGATGACTGCAGAATAGATACTTTATGTTCTGTCTTATGCTCCTTACACTATAAAGAGCTTTTAAATTTCTTCTGAGACTGATGAGCTATGTCACATTTGTCATGTAGGAGAGGAAGTTACAGTCAGTATGGTAAAGGTTAAAAGAAAATTTAACACTCTGTGTGAATGTTTGCAGAACAAGGTTATCTTAACATTCAACTAAGAGGAAGTTTCGTCTTGCTGGAGTGGTTGAGTAGAATTCAGCTTTGGGGGAAGAAGATAATGCACTCTTTGGAGAGGGAGGCTAAAATGGGGGTAGTTGTATGATTCAAATTTAACTAAAGGATTGAATCCTTGAGAGGCGGCAGGAAAGACTGGAAAGAGAGGTTGAAACGCTAAGGTTTATTTTTACTGAAAAATTAGAATTTCTTCCAGTGTCTGGGTTGACCTGTCCACTTTCTAGAATGACTCCATCTGAGCCCTTGAATCTCCTGAACTGAGAAGGTGTCAAGGAATGGCACTGAGATGAAACAGGGGAACTCTGGTAGTGAGAGACTGGGTGGTTCTCAGATCTGTCACTAGTAAAGTGACCCTGTGCAAGTTACTAAACCTCTCTGTGTATTAGTTGTGGTGTGAGGATTAAACAGACCATGAGCAGCACACAGACCACCACAAATAACTAGAAAATGTTTGTGGTTCCTATTGAACTTTTACTTTCTGAAACTGTCTCCACCTACCCTACATGTCCTGACATGAGTGTAGCTCACAATATGTCTGTGAAGACATACAGAGACAAAATGTCATGAGGAGAAAGGGAGGGAGGGAGGATCAACACAGGTAAAATGTAGGGTAGAAGAAAGAATGGGTCTTTGTATGAAGTATAATTAGCTACCTTTATAAGTTCATTTCCTATACCAATACTTGTCTTGATGTAACAAAATAGTTGCCTGCCTCCTTCCCGTTCTCTGGGAAGAGAACAAAAGACATGTCCTCTCACCAGGCTGACTTGGGTAGCTTTTGAGTCTGAGCTCAGATCAACTTGGTATCTAAGAACAGGAAAGAGATTATAACTTGTCAGCCTCAAACAGAAAATTCTTTCTTAACTCTGTGAGGAGACATAGGGGTGAGATTTCAACTATAAGATTCTGTCAGTCTTCAAACTTTTAGTATTTCCAGAGTTAATATTTGTAGTTTCTACCATTTGCACTAACGAGGAAGGTTGGTAAGTTAACAATTTCTCTACGTCCCATGAACTTCATACAGCTACTATACATCCTGGAGGTATGTTATCTAGGAACTAGTCCCTAACTCACGAGCAGAATATCTTCTCAGCACCTGTGGCTCACCAGTTGTCATCCAGAAGTGGTGAAAATGAATGCCTATAAAACATGTTGGTTTTTTTTTTTTTTTTTTTTTTTTGAGAGAATTCAGTGAAAGTTTACAAGGTGACTCCTGACTTCTGAATGAAATATGAATCTGGAGAAAAGCAGAGGTCTCCATAAATATTCTTATGGTTACACATATGAGGATTCTGGGAACTATCAGCCCATTGAGCTGGAATTTCCAGATAGTTGTCTCTCTTAGTATGCCAGTGAATTGGCTGGGCTGGGAAAAAGTGAGCCAAGAGAATTCTGGGTAAGCCTCTGCATTTTGTCAACTTACCTAACAGGGAACTTTGTGTGGAGTACTAGTCTAGACTATTCTCATTAGCAACATTAAGGTATGGGGATAGCTTCCCTTGGTAATCATATATGAATTTCAGGGAATCTTCTGTGAATGACTAGGAAAATTCAAGTTCCCTAGGAGATGAACAGCCTGGCCTGTAGAGGCCAGTACAAATGATCTTGTGACTCAGGGAGACAAGAACCCATCACCCTAGATTTTGGCTCTTGTGGGAGTCAGCAGTTCAGTTTGGGAGGGCATTTAGTGCACAGATGGACAGCCCCACAAGGAAAGGATTCTTTATTATTTATAGACTTTTATATAAAATATGTGTTTTTTTCCTTTACAACAGACTTTTTCTATTATAGTGACTCAGCCTCTTTTTGATTTTGAAAGTTGTTGCCAACATACTGGATTATTGACTAAAGAAATTTCCTTGGTTTCCCAGGGGAGAGCTTGAGCAAGAAGGCCACATGATAGGGGGAAAAAACATGATGTAAATCTCTCCTTCATGGGATACTGTTATTTTTGAGGAATGCTAAGTACTGACATTATTAATTTTTGTTTGTAAATGGGGGGGGGGTGAGTCGAAATAAGAGGCAATGGGAAGGAAAAGAGCAACTTTGTTTTTGAAACCATAAAACTGTATCCAATGATCACTAATCTGATTAGCTTATCACAGTTTTTTTGTTGCATTTAAGTATGGTTTTTGAAAAGACTTTTGAACTTTTTTTTTTTTTTTTGAAACTAAGTCTTGCTATGTTGCCCAGGTAGTCTTGAACCTGCAGATCCAAGTGATTCCTAGCCTCAGCCTCCCAAGTAGCTGGGATTACAGGCATGTGCCACCATGCGTGGCTATTTTTTTAGCGAATAGGGTCTCACTATTTTGCCTGGGGTAGTCTCGGATCCATGGACTCAAGTGATTCCTAGCCTCAGACTCCCAAGTAGGTGGGATTATAGGCGCGCGATTGCGCCTGACTGAACATCTTTATATCATAAAATATATATAATAGCTGACCTTTACACAGTACCCCGTATTTATCTAGAAGTGCCCTTTGTGCTTTATAGTATCCTAGACAGGAGTATCAGTTCCTATATACTTCCTAATGCAAAATACAAAAAATACAAAAAATATTTCTCTTTTACAATGAAGGAATCTAAGGCACAGGCATTAAGAAACCTACTCAAGCTCACATGCCACAAAAGTCCTAGAACTGGATTCCAAACCCTGGCACTCTGGTTCCAGAGTCTTCTCTCTTGCCTGCAATTGTGTCTACTATCCAAGCCTGAGTCAGAGAGGTAAAATGTTTGATTTCTACTTCAGGGACCGTGCACTGGATTTACTCAATTTACTTTGGAAATACCCGTCCTACTTCTTGATGATCACAAGACAGAGGGAAGAGAACTAACTTTATAATCATGAGCAAAAACTAAGTGCTGTAGTTTTACACTACAACATCTTAATGTTGATTATCATTTAGAAGGGCACTTTGTAGATTTTAGTGAAAAAAGTTCCTTGTGATATTGGTCTCTAGTAATATCAGACTTTAATAATCAGGTTTAGAAACTTCTTACTAGGCAGACATTTCTTGGCTTTTGGGATTCACTTGGCTGTAGTATGGTTGATCCTTGCACTTTTGGTATAAATTAAACATGTGGGATTCACTACGTGGCAAACCAGAAGATCCGTATTAATTCAATGACTGCATCAGTGATGTTCTAGTGTGCCTCCAGCATGCTAGAGCCTCCAGAATACTGGGTGTGTTTTGTGAACATGAAACAACCTTGCATACTTAGTTATGAAATGTCAACAATACAACAAAATAACATTAACCTTGGATAAATTTTGGGAAAAAATTGCAAAAGAAAAAAAAAAAGGAAACAGAGGTCTCTTGTACTAGTACTACAGAGCCAGCCACTGTTGAATTTTCCCTTCCCTCACTACTTTTTCTGCTTACCTGCATGATCAGACATGCTATCTGAAAGCAACAGTTTGTGTCTTACTTACCACGCTGCTGTTCTCCCAGTTAAATTTTAACCGAGGTAGAAAATATGAAATATTTCACACATGCATTTTGGCTGGAGAAACCATGCATATGTAGCTATTTATAGTGATTCTCAGCTATCTCTGCATCATTTCCTCCCTCTACTTCCTCCCTCTCATTGGCAGTCCTTTCAGCCTGCCTGCTTGCCACTCATGACATCTGAGTCATCGCTGACATCTCTCTACAGGCCGCTCAGGGAGCCTGTCCCTGAGCTGTTTTGTTTTTTTCCCTTTCTGAAATTCTTGACTATGTACTTGATTTTTCCATTCTTGCAACCCTGATCTGTACTCGGGCCATCCAGGGCTGTCAGTGTCTGTCCCTTGGCCTCTAGCTTTTTCTCTTTTCTGTTGACACTTCAAAGGTAATTTTCTCACAGGTGTTTTGTCAGCATTCCGTACTCAGCAAAGCCTCCCCAGTTCTAATACCTCTTTATTAATTCCCAGATATCCCTACATTATTTTAATACTCTTGATGTTGTCTTTCTCCGCCTTGTCCACTCCATGCACCTTTTTTTAATTGCTAATTACATTTTAAAGTAGATTAGACTGCCTTAGTGTGAAATCATGGAAGCCTTTCTCATTTTCAGCATTTATTCCCCATTTCATTTTTGACCCATCAGGGTTTTTTTTTTTTTTCTTCTCTTCCTATTTGTCATTTCATGTCTTCTTGCTCCACAGTTCATATTTCTAATTGAACATGAAAAGACCTGATGTTGTTAATTTGTACTTGAATAAATGTGATCACATATTCTTTTATGTGACCAAATATCTTTAATAAAATAAAGATAGTGGAAAAAAGATATAACAACTTTTACTTGTTGTTATTTGGCAAGTAAAATGTTTGTAACTGTGTTAATCTCTCCATCCCAACTGAAAAAAAATTTTTTTCTGGAGTGAGTACATCTGGAATAACTCCTTTAAGCCATGCCACTAAAAAAAGGGAAGGAGAATAAGAGATAGTTATATCATTATATCCAATGATGAAAAATGCATTATTGTATGTATCTTTTTTTTTTTTTTTGGAAAAAAGGTATAACATATGTGATTAAAAAAAAAAACAAAACCTCTGTGTTTTATTGTTTTGTTCCTTTTCTTTACATGTACCAGTGTACATTTATTTTATCAACTTAGAATATAAACCCAGAAACATTGGGCATCCTATCCTTAAAGATTTATATCTAATTAATGCCAGCCATTCTGTTTACAGTCAATAACGATTGCTGATTATATGAAAGTTTTTAAGAACCTCATCATCGTTCTATGTCTAGGTTTTTAGTTTGTTTTTAGCTGAGAAAAGCTTTGACTTTTAGAAAGGGTTTGACTTTCTCTTACCAGTGTCAGCAATCCATTTCCACAACTCCCCACAGATAATGGCAGCTGATTGTCCAAGAGATTTCATTTGCAATTTGTGTTGGTGGCAGCTACGATTGACTCCTCTTATGTTGTCTCTTGGCTCAGAGACCTCATCTTTTGCCTAGGGAACTGGGTCTGAATGGGAAGGTAGCCTGAGGCTACATGCAAATGAGCAAACCCACATCACTGTTTGTATCAGTATGTTGCCTTGGCAAACAGAAATTGCATGAATTGATTTATTTTCCAAAGCAGGAGTTATCTCCTCTGTAACCCTTCACACTTGTGGACAATGACATTGTCTTTTCCTTGCTTCAGCTAAAACTGGGGAGGCTTGGGAGGGAGGAGTAGAAAGACTTTTGTCCAGAAAGTATGATGGGAATTGATGCAATGTCTGCTTTCACACACTGGCTCTCCAGTGACCTTTCCTTTTAAAAATTCTGTGGCAGTGTAATTACAGTGTGTTCTATTGGCACAATTTTTGTGTTATAAATTAAATATGTTAAAGCAAATTTTATAAGAGAATACAGGCTTTTCCCGCCTGTACGGGAAGGATATTGCATGATGAGATAATGGAGGGGAAACAATAGATTTATTATGTAGCCGTCTGGGACATCTGCTATCTGAAGGTAAGCCAATAAATGGGGAAGTGGAGATAATACATTGCCTAACCAGCGGCTTGCTCACCTTACTTTTGGAAAGCAGGAAAGTGGAATTCAATGTTTTTTATCTTCCGACTCTCCCCAACACCAGATGACTGTTGACTAATATTCTGTGGATTTTAGTCATTTTGAATTTGCTTTCATGTTGCTGTATTTTAAGCTAATATAGTCATGAAATGGATTGTTCTATTTATTCTGTTTATAACAGCAAAATATGTTAATAGCACTAGTAAAATGAAAATATATTTGCAATGGCATCATGGCATGTGAAATAGTATTTTGTTTCCTGAGAGGCTGTGATATCGGGTGACCAAACAAACAAAACGGGGTGCTTACCCAAACTTACAGAGGGGAGCAACTGGTCTTTTAAAGCCAGCCACACACCAGGTTCTTCCCAGCCTGCGGATGCAGTAACAAGACCACATAAACCTTAAGAGGGAGGCAAAAACAGATTTTCTTAATAAAAGACAAATGAGACAAGAGTCACTGAGGGGTACAAGGGAAGCTCTTTAGTAATCTTACCACACAGTCCAGTCTCTAGTCCAAAGTGCACATGGCTTTAGCAGCCATGTGTGTCCTCAAAATGGTGACTGCCCCACCTTAAGCCAGATGGAGTAAAGATGGCATCGACACTTCTTCAGAAGACACAGCTACACTCCCTCCAAGCCAGAAGAAGCTAAGATGGTGTTGACAATTCTTCAGAAGACACAGATCCGGGATTCTTTTAGCTCCAACTCCAAAGTGACCCAGCATCAGCAAAACTTAATCAATACAGCAACACAGCAAGCACTTCAGACATCTCATGTTGAAAACGACAACACAGCAAACTCTCCTCAGTTCTCCAGAAGACTTCCAAACTTTGCTGTTTCAAAATTAAACCAAGTTTTCAAGTACCAAGTTTCCAAGACAGCTCACACAAGGTTTCTCCAACATGTTTCCCTGGGCTCCTCACCGGCCTGGGCTGGGAATGGAAGCCCACAGCATGGCTTCCTTCCCTGCCCTACTGCCCCGCATGGCAGCGGCAGCTCTGAGGCCTCCAGCCTCCCTGCTGCTCCTCTCTGCTCCTTACATCTCTGTTCTCTTCTCTGTCCTCTTCCCTTCTCTACTGTTCTTGTCTTCTCTGTTCTCTACTGTTCTCTTCTCCCTTCCCTCTACTCTTCCATTCTGTTCTGTCTTTATCTCTGTCCCCTCCCTGATCCTTTAATCCTTTTTTCTTGAGAGAAGGCTTAACTACCCTTCTCCAAGTCTCCACCCACTAATGCCAACAATAGCTATTTCATTGCATCAACACCAGTACTGGGGATCACAGCCTCCTAACATAAAAATTTAATTTATATGCTAGTACAAATGTAGAGTGGGAAGTGGATACAGTTGTATTTAAGCAATTACTGATTCATGTTAAATTTTCTTCAAGATGTTTTTATTTGTAGAGAACACCTTCATGTATCGACAATATTAAGGAATATTTCTGAAGTTCAGGAGAACTAAGAAATACTCCTGAAGTTCAGAAGAATCATTGACTTAATGGATTCTGGAATAGTAGCCATTCTCCATTCCCAGGTGACTAGAAACTGGCAAGTGAGGATTAGGGTGACCTGGGGATAAGGTTGTACTTTAGTGGTTTGGTCAAAAAAGTGAAGATATGACCTGACCGCCACTTTTGTAATTACTGAATCATAAAAAGCATAATGACTTGTCAGTCTTTTTACTGGAAGTCCTGAGATTTCTCTGTACCCCTCTTCTTATCAATATAATTTTAGACAGCATCATTAAAGACTGACTTTTATCACTATGTGAAAGTGACTACAATTAGACTGTCCCACTGTCCCCAGGGTGAATTTCAACTCATTTTTTTGGTTCTGAGCCTGAAAAGCTTATCAGGGAAGGATGGGGTAGGAGGTTGTAGGCCAGAAGCACAGGGGTATAAGTATTCACCAGAGACAGAGTGATGAACAGGAAAGGCAGATTTATTGAAATACACTGCAAAGAGGAGCAATGGTGAGACGAGAGATTTCTGCTACACTGAGACAAGGATCTCAGGGTCTGTTTACATGCCAAGCAACATTGATTGGTCAGGGTGACTTGTCTTGGGTGTGTCCTGACTCATGATAAGAAATACATAATGGATCATTGCTTCTTTGGATTATCAGCTCAGTTTCCAGGTTTCCAGGGAAGTCCCATCCACTCCATTTTCCATTCAAGCCTCTCGCTTGCTGGGCAAGGAGAAGGGGCTTAGTTTTAAATTTAGCAATAATACCAGGACAAAAGTTTCTAGCATCAGAGTTCACCACACCAGGCCTTAACCTTATCGTGCTCCAGCTTGGATCCCAAGGACTAATGAGAACACCTTGTGTTGGTTACTGACCTTTGTTGTGACTTAATTCATTCATTCATTCATTCATTCATTCATTCATTCATTCATTCATTCATTCATTCATTCATTCATTCATTTTTCTTCTCTCTTTATTTAATAAAATAAAAAGTCAAGCCAGAAGCCTGAAACAGGGAAGGGGAAATTAACAGAGCTGTTTAAGAAAGCAGAAGAGAGAAAAAAACGTAATATTTTCAACTTTCATGATACCTTCCAATCTTATTAATTAAATTCTTACCATAAACACCTGAAATAGCTGAGGAGTTAATGATCTTAAATTCAGGCCCCTGCTCAGAAGCAGACAGATTTTTGGGGGGAGAACTGTTAATGCTTTGGTTTAATCAAAATTGAGTCCGTTCCCCCCCCCCCCCGTTGTTTTTTTCCCTCAGATTTTCTAAATAAGTGTCCTTGTATGAGAGTGACTTGAAAAGATTTAAGGTCTTAATCTCCAGAATATGTGAATGTCACTTCATTTGAGAAAAGGGTCTTTGGAGATGCAATTAAATTAAGGATCTTGAGATGGGAGATTATCCTGGATTATCCAGTTGGACCTCAAGTGTAATTATCACACAGTTGTTCAGATGAGAGACAGGGAGATTTCATACCTATAGAAGAGCATATAAAAGTGGATTCAAGGGGTGAATGACCTAGATGCTCTGGAGGGAGGAGCGGCTCCAGCTCCAGTGATATCTTGACCCCCATTGATTATGCTTTTGCTCTAATCTCTAGAATTATGATAGAATAAATTGCTGTTATTTTAAGGCACCAAGTTTGTGTGTGGAAATGTGCAGCCACATGAAACTAATACAATAGGGAAAAGAGAAAAATCCAAGAGGACTAGATCACCAAATTCAATTTGGTGAAAGCATCACCTTTTATTTGCTTGTGCATAATGTGCTCATTTAAAGCAAGCCTGGTCTTATTCATTTTAATTCTGATCGTCAGATTAGTTTTTCAAATGCAATACTGTGGTTGTGGTATGCATATTTGACTGTATTCCAAGCATGATTATAAATTTGGGATCCCATTTGACTTGGTTATAATTGTATCCATGTTGCTTGGCACGTAGTAGGTTCTTAGGAATATTTTCCAAATGAATATATGCTTAAGTAAGAATACATTTCAAACCAGGACTGTAATCTGTTTTTCCAACTAATCTTTGTCATTATTCTTTTTTATATTCTTGCCAGAAAAAAATTAAGTTGGTGAGATATAAATAATGAATAATAGCTACAGTTAGTTTCCCTTGCAAATAATAACTGGCACTAGAATAGATTGTATAATATTAATGCATAAGTTTTCCATCTTTAGGAGAAAGACTAACTTGAAAAGACATGCACCTTTATGTTCTTTGCAGCGTTGTTTATAGTAGCCAAGATTTGGAAATAACCCATCTGCCTGACAACAAATGTGAAGCTAAAGATGGGGTATATGTATACATGGAATCCTATTTAATCATAAAAAAGGATGAAAATCTTGCCATCTACAACAGCTTCAATGAATCCTGAGGAGTTATGCTGAATGAAATAATTCGAAAGGAGAAAGACAAATACTGTGTGATTTCAGTCCTGTGAGCTATACAGAAAAGTAAAACAGAAACCTTTACATGCTGACAACAGACTAGTTAATAGAGGGGCAAGAAGGAGGAGAGAGTAAATATCAGAGGCTGTTTGGTTGGTGGTGGATATTGACAGGATCTATGGTGGTGGGCATAGAGAGAAATTATAATCTTGGAACCTCTGCAGTGTTGTAAACTAAAGTCACCCCAGGCTTAAAACAAAACAAAAAGGGCAATGTATACACATGCATCTTACATCTAGATTTATAGTTTTAATTTTTTTAAGTTTAAAATCCCAAAGCTCACAGTACATTGCAGACTAATCAAAGTCTCAATCCCCAAAAGGTCAGAGGCATCAATATTTTAAACTCCCTGGATGATTCCAAAATGCAGACAAGTTTGTGGACCACTCCATTATACCATTTCACACAGAGGACATTATAGTTTAATATGCAATCCATATTAAAATTTATACAATGTTTTCCCAGATGCCCTTTAATAGCTACTTTTGTTTCTAAACTACAATGTATTTAGTTGTTATGTCTCCACAAGGGTAGGGAGAATTGTCTCTTCTGTTCACTGCTATATACCCAGTGTCTAGAAGAGAGAATGGTATAAAGTAGGTAATTGATCAGTATATGTAGGTTATATGAACTTAATCAAGGACCCCAGTGTTTTGTAGAGCATTTTTCGAGTGCATGTGTCTGAATGATGTCTCTAACTGTACAGTTTATATTGAGCATAAATGTGTCACCTGAATTTAGGAAAAGATTGATGGAGAACAGCAACTTTTGTAATCAAGGATTCATTTAGTTTCAAATATGTGGCCAGAGATATAAGAGAATTTTATTTTGTGATTTGTTCTACCATGTCTCAGAAACCCAAAGGACCTACTTGTATGGATCCCTGGGGTTCAATGATGCTACCCCAACTTCAGGGTGAGCAAGTGTATTTGTGACTACATAATTCCTTTTTGTTTTCTAACAGGTTTAATTCTACTTTGTGGAAATGTGAGGCATACTTTGTACAGAGTATATGGATGGTACTTAATACACAAATTTTATTTTTGATCTTTCAGTTAGTTGCAATTTTGCATTCCTTTCCCTCTTTAGACAGTGTTACTCATTGTTTTTGATAATAGTATTATTTCTCTGTGGGAAACTTAAGTTTCTGGTTCTAAAAGTGGTGAAATTTGGTGATAATTCTTTTTGCTAGGAGGAGATACAGCTTGAATGGCATTGGTAAAAGACAAGAGGACTGGGAATGAGTGAGACCAAAGAAAGAGTCAGTGAGCCTTTCGATATATTCTTAGTGGTGATAAAAGTCTGAGAATATTTCAACCATTTGAATATTCTGTAGGCATCAACATCCCAATTTAGGACATTTACAGGAGTTTGCTAATTAACCAAAAGGTAGAAATCTAAAGACTTTAAACCAGAGCCTGATTATTTTAGGGTCAACATTTTAAGTTACTGTGTTTAGTGGAAGAATTCACTGCACATAACTAGCTATTCACAATTATAAATACATCTAACTTTTATGAACAGCAAAATAGGGTGATAAAGAGCATATCATTTGCTTTTAATTTACCTTGACTGTTGGTCCTAGCACCCTAACAGTCTCTTAATTTTGCACCTTTAGATACACCTGTAATGCATTTATCTAGGTTTGGCAATATAAAAATTCAGTGGTGTTATTATCCGTGACTATTCTATATTCTTTCTTTTTAAAAGTAGATATAAGTATGTTTTCATCTCTTTCAGAGAAATTGTGTAGGGTGAGTGAGTTTGTCAGGCCTTTTCCTCCATTGGTCTGTAACCAGCACTGTAGTATTGTGCCTTCTGCACCATAGTTGTGGTCCCGTGTGTGTGCACATGTGTGAATGTGCACACCTGGACCTAGGAGAGACGGGATCAGAAGGTATTGAGCAAGCACATATGAGCATGAGATGCAGCACATGATGAGAAAGCACAAGAGAATGCCAGAGGACCCAGAGAAAGAGAGTGAAGAGTAGGGGCAAGGTGGTAGCAGAGGGGGGCTCTCTTGCATTCCACCTCCTGCCCTCCTTGGGTCTGGCCCTGCCCTGTCCTGCCTGGTGTGTCTGTGTAACTGCTAGCAACCAAAAAGGATCCTACTCAGCTCAGTGAGCCATTGCTTGCCGTAATAATTGCTATGAGCTAACAATGGCTATGAGGATGGTTGCTTTGCACATTGAATCTTAGCTCATCTTTAAGTATAATATTTTACCTTTTAATTAGGAATTTTCATGTTTTAGAGGGACTAGTAGTATTGTTTGTTCTCTTTCCTTTTACGCAAGGGAGGTGGAAATCACAAGAGGGGAAGTAAAATGATTGCTGAGGGTAACCAAGCTGGTGATGGTGATGCCTGCATAAATGCTTGCTCAAGGTTATTCACTTCCTGTGGTAACAGACGGAAGAGAGCCTTGCAATTTCTGAAGAATGTCATCCAGTACCTGCCTGATGCATGCATCTTATTTTCCAGGCATATTAAGCAACCTGTATACCTTAATTTGTTCTGGTCGTGATATTTGACTTGTTGCCCTTGGCAGGTCATGGCAGGGGAGGTCATTTAATATTTTGGGGTGATTAGAAAGGAGAAGTAAAAGCCCTATTCTACTTAGTCTTCTAAGATGATGTCCGCTGCTTTTGCCACAGATGGTTTTTTGTTTTTCTTTTTGTCTGCAACAGGAACTCTGGCCAACTGTGTCAGATGTGAGGAAGTCTGGACTCACCTGCTCTATTCATTTTCTCCCAATTCTTTCACAATTCAACAGATTTTTCTGGAAGATAGTCAGGACAGAATCAGAGTTGGATGCTTAGTATACTAGATCAGGTGCCTGACCTCAGGTGGCTGTTGTTGTTGGCTCTGTTCTATACTTTCAGCAGAAACATTAGTCACCCTTTCAATGACTCCTAACCACTTATTAGTTGGTCCTTACCTAGGAAACAATTGCTCCTGTAGTGACAAACATGAATACAGGAGAGTGGTGTGAGGTGGCTACTGACTGAACTTGGAGTGGGATTTGGTATGGAATTGAATGCTATTTTCTTGACAATAATGGTAGTCATAGAGACATGGGCAGGGGGAATTGATTACACATGTCCAGGGAACAAAGAGTGGGGAAAAACAATTAAGTCTTTCTTATTCTTTATGAAACACTTTCTCAACCTCTTAGGGCTGAGAATGTAGGCTGCTTCCTTGGTTATGGATCCATTTATGTAAAGTAAGGCAAAGGGCAGCTGACTGCTTTTAGAGATGTTCCAGAGAGAAATGCCAGTCATTTTTGATGACTGTGGTAAATACAACTTTCCAAATTGCAATACCAGATAGTGGAATTCTAAAACTGCTAGAAAATCCATTGTTATCCTAGATGTAGAAAATGAGTTTCAGGGTTACATGGCTGGTTAGTAATAGGGCAAAATGACCTTCTTATTGTCCCACCAGTCTTTTAATCAGAGTTTGTAAAGTGAAGGGTTTAGCACTTGGCTGCCTGAAGGGGCTGAAGGTGTTACCTGGTATCTAAGTCCAGCTTTCTTATTGATGGTGTAACCTTAAGCAAGTTACTTCATCACTTTTCCTCCTGTTTATCAACTAACACATTAGTGCAGTAAGGTTGTGAAGAGTAAATGCAAAATAAGGTTCTGACGGTGGTATTTGACTTGGTGCCCCTTGTTGTGAGTTCTTTGTAGATTTTATTGCCCACTTACTGTGTGGTACTGAGCTAATGTTATAAACAAAAGGGATTCATAGTTTGAATTTAGGCAATCTCTCTATTAAGAAGCCAACTCTCATTGGTTGCTATCTGGCTCTGTGATTAATTATGTAACTGTAATGTCACTCATCTAGTGAGCATGCACACACATATACACACATACATACATACAGACATGTGTGCTTATGCATATACTGCAGAAAATTGTGTGTATATTTTCCTCATTTATTATGTTACAACAAATGTCAATTTTTTGAACCATATAATTTTGAAACTCAGGCTCTCTTGATTTATAAGGAAAGAAGCAGGCAAGATAAGTGACATATTCAAGATTACTGTTAATAATAGAGCCAGGAGTCATCGTATGGCTTCTCTCTTTAAGTCATAGACATGTATCAGAGATCTTTATATGTATCTACTGCCAAGCTGGCATCTTACTAGTTTGCTTCAATATTGGATGACTGTAATAATGAGAATTTCACTGAACACTTTTCATGTAGGTAAAAATAGTTAATTGAAATTTTTAGACAGTTTATAAAATACTTCAATAAGGTATGCTTCCTTAATGATGAAGGAAAGATTAAAAGCTTGAGGCAGAGTTGGAAAAAGACTAAAAACAGATCAGTGACTAACACCTTTTTCAAAGAGAGAAGTAACTATGTATGTGTGTGTGTTTTCTGTGGGACTAAGAGATTAAGAAAATGAAATTTGAGTTAGAGTCAGTACCTTTGAAACCTTTTCCTATTTTGTCATTCAGTTGAGTGGGTTTGGGAGAATATTCACTTCCCTGCTCCACATTTTGATTTTGTTTAAAATAGAGCATAAAATAACTTCAAAGGATAGAAGTTCTTCAAACGATAGAAATATCAGACTTTCAAGGCTGGTGAAGTGCATAAACTGTAGTTATATGTACTTCTTGCAGGTCTGAATTGGCTGGTATTCTGGCTTTAGGCCGTAGTCTTCTCTACTGATACCAGGAAAAGGAGTTGGAAAATAACGTTGAAAAGAGTCAACTGATGGCATATTGATTTCAAAGAAGCAAATAGTAAAAATAAGTTCATAGAATAATCATAGTAAGTAACCGAACCTCATCATTTTAATACATTTTCCACCTAAATGGTTGAGGGCAGGGAGGTTGTAAGGAGACAGATAGGATTTGCTCAAAGTGAAGGTGAATCATGGCTGACTAATCAGCAATAATTAATACATGTAAAGGCACACTTCAGAAATTTAAGAAAGGATATCAGATTGAACATGGTTTTCTTACCTCTATCCTTCGTATATAATCATAAAATATAGGGGGAAAATGCATGGAAAATAGGCCTGGTTAGAAATAAAAATACTGTGAAACTTAAAATTTTTCATTGAAGATAGTCATTTACCTGCTCCACTTAAAAGTTTTCTAATGTGACCATGTTGTTGTGGAGAGCAAAGTTGAGATGAGATTTGACTTGAAAAATAAACAAGAATCTGGATATTTGCATAAAATTTCCATGTAGCCTGAAGATGCCTAGGAAATAAAAACATGTTTAAATACTGAATGACAATATGAAGCATAGTCAAATTATCTTCCTCACAATTGCCCAAAAGTACGTTTTTACAGACTTTTTTCCCCCTAGTTTTTGAAAGGTACATAAATAGTATCAAATTACTCACTGGTGCAGTTCAAGGAAACTGCAGAAGGGGAGGGACCAGAGTTGCAGTTTTGTCTGGAAATAAGCAGTTAGAAGACCAGAGACTGTTTACCTCTCTGAGCCCTAGATCTTTTCAGCTATAAAGTAAACTGATTTGACTAAGTCATTTTTTTTTCTCTCTTCAAATTTATAATTATTAATAGTTTGAGAATTCAGACATCCAAAAGAGTTTGAAAGTTTCATTGAAGATACGCAGAAACCAGATTTTGAAGGACATATAAGTTGTTTTTTCAAAAATCAAGTGGAAGAAGTTCTCCTTGAGCATATGGCATGAACTGACATTTTTTGGGGAAGATGCTTGTTCATAACTTACTGGCCGACTGCTAAAACAAATTCACTCTGAAGGTGGATTGAATCAAGGGTTGGCTCAGCAGGTTCAGGACATTAACTGAAAGAAATTCTCAAGCAGCAAGAAAGAACTACATTGACTATAATTATGTTTTAGCTGATGACTATGAAAATTCACAGGTCTACTTAAATATGGAATGCAACCTACTTTTATTCTTCTGTGCTACAAGGATGAAGGAAAAAGTTGACAGCGGGCATTAAGCTAAGAGCAAAGGGATGATGGTGGAGAGTGGAGGGTACTTTGGTGGTGGGTGTTGGTGTGGTGACTTGAATTTGAGGAGGTATAATCCTTCATCTTTGAGTCACATACTCTGTTACCAATGTTACCTCAGCTAAAAAAAAAAAAAAAAAAAGAAAGAAGAAAATCTTGGTAGAAAACTTTAATGACCACCAATAAAAAAATAAATGAACCAAGATTCCAGATACATATGGTGGGTGATATTGAGGGAACAGTGTCTAATGGCTTTTCCTGAGTGCTGAGGGAGTGAGATATGGTGAGGGAGGAACTGAAAATGGGGTGACAGGGAACTAAAGGTCTCAGAGATATTACAGAAGTTGGTTGTAGTTCTGGAAGGAGACCACTGAGTTAGAGATCTTTGTGATTTGTGTTAATTACTCAAGCTGCGACCATGTTAATGAAACTTGATGTGCAGTGGGGCCAGTCAGCACACTCAGGGAAGGATATGTGAGATCTGGAGTCAGGGTGACACGGATGTTAAAATTCTGAAGGTGATGATTGTCGAAGAAGATAAGGATGAAAAATCTGAACCAGAAGTAGAAAAGAGGAGTGAAAGTGTGTGTGAGTATGTGTGTGTATAATTGTGTGATTGTGAGACTTGTTTCTGAAACCAGCTGTGTCACCCTTAGAAACCTGCTGAGAATGTAATCACTTAATCTGGAAGGACCTCTGTGTTCTTAAAGGCAAAATAAAGGTGGAGAGAGTTGAACTGTGTTAGCACTTCTCAGAGGGGGCAGCATTGCTCTCCAAAGGGCATTTTAGAAATGTGTGGGTATGTAAAGTATGTGTATATTGCCTCATTGTTTGCAACTCAGGTTCCAGTTGTGCTTGACTAGATGGTCAACAGTTTCAGGAATTGTCTGGTGTCCTGCATGACTTTAGAATGACCCCCATAATCAAAATTATCTCTTCTCTTACTATTATTTTAATGAAAAGTGTTGAATTCCAACTAGCACCTATTTGTGCTTTTTTTCTCCTGTGTTTCTTATGAGAAATGTCTTTCTGACCTTGTATTCCTCCAAATTAAACTGACTTATAAATTGAAAAATGAGCAGTTGACCAATTTATGACCTTTAGTGTTAAGCAGTGATTTGCATATTGAAATATATGCAAGTTTGTTGTTTCCTTTCATTTCTACTTAATGTTATGACAAAGGGCATATGCGTACACATATCTTATCAAAACCATGTAGAGTTTAATGATCTGAGTTTCACTTAGGTATGGTAAAAGTGGAGATGATAAGCAACAATGTTAAAGATAAGTCTGTTAAGTTTGAGAACTACTTAACTACATGGGCTCCAGTTTTTAACTCCTATCATCTCTAAAACAACAGACTCCCATGAATGTGATAAAGAAGTAGGTTTTCAGTAGTAGGAAGTGTAAAATATTGACATTGTTGGGTCCCAGAGTTGGTTAGAATTCAGCCACTTTTTGTTAATCCAAAAAGCCTGAAGAGGTGGAGGTCTATATGGCTAAAAGAGGCAGAATGGATGCTTGGGGAGAGTGTAGTTTTGCTCATGCTGACAGATGGAATGAAAGCGAGAAGGGTGTTTTAGTTTGGCAGACTGTGGGGTGGGTATGGCACTGAAAAAATAGGAGTTATTACTTTCCACTCTTCTTTTTTAACTGCACCTTAGTGATTTTTCTTTTGATGTGTGAAGTAAGACTTTTTAAATTTAGCTACCCATGAATGTATCTGACAATTAATTTTATTTTTAAATTATGACATGGTACTGTCATTCATCATTACTACTGTGAAAGTCCTCCATCAGAATGCAGGAAAAAAATTACTCATGATATGTCATTCTCCTTTTTATTTTAAGTACGTTGTCTTTTCAGTTTTGAATGGATGAATTTCTCTATCTTCTACTTGTAAGCTTGTGTAATGTATTTAAGAATATTTAAAATATTAAAACTGCCAGTGATAGTAGACACCTGCCATATGAAAACGTATGACTGTCAAAATAATGAGACACTCTTTAAATATAATGTGAGATTTCTTAGGTCTATTTCCTTTTTTACCCTCAAGTTGGTTTTAGACCAGAGAAACTTTGAACTTGATATCCAACAGTCATGTTCATGGTGGTTGCAAGTGAAATTCTGTAGGGGTAGTTTGGAGTTGAATTGAAGGGAAATTTTAATAAAATGTCCTATTGCAGTCTAAAAAATGTTACATGATGTAAGTGCCTATGGTGAAAAAAGTAAACAGTAAAAGGACAGAGAGATGTAAGGCTAAGTAAAAATGGAAGCAATTATTAATAAAATTTCTATTTATAATGTGTATAGGTTAGGGCCCCAACATTGAATCTAACAAGACTTTTATGATATTTGTTCACTCTAGAAAAATTAATGAATATTGAAAATGACAAATATAAAACCCCCGGCAATTTGCCTGTGAAACTAGTACCTGAAATGATTCTGTTAATATTTTGGTACATATTATTTTAGTCATTTTTTCTGATTGTCCTTTAAAAAGTGCTCATGAAATGTGCAGTGAGTGGAGCACTAACTCAAGAAGAAGAGGCAGGAATGGATGCGTCTGTTCTGCAGCCCTCAGCTGGTAATATATTAACCAAGTTGTAGCTTTATTTCCCTGAATGTGTTGCCTTCATAGTAGTGTTTCATTTTGCAATCATGATCCTCATTTGCTGAATATGTATTAGGTACTCTTTGACTCATACATAAGTTATCTCCAAATCTCATTAACAGCCATGCAAGATGTAGGTATTATTTCCTTATATAGGTTAAAAATTGGATGTTCTAGGAGGTTAGATGGTTAGCCATAGGCTCTGTGTGCCTTGAATGATTGGTTGTTGGCTCCTCAACTGGCTCCAGTCTCTCATGACAGGGGTCCCATTGGAATCAGCGATCATATCATTTCTTGGGTGAAAAGCGAGAGAGAAAATCAAGACTAGGAGGCAGGTTAGGTCGGGACTGTGTAGACAGGCTCTTGGGGCAGAAAGAGGTGCCTGGCGTATGATGGGCTCAGCCAACCAGTGAAGTTGAACAGATCTAGTCATTGAAGGGAAATAGTGGGCCTGAGCCAGGGGAAGAGAGGGAGTGCTGAGGCTGTATTCATCGTCTTGATTAGCAAACCGAAGCACCTTGGGACAGAATCGAACAAGTTTCTGCTGGTACTGACTGCTTTTATGACTTACAGAGATCTAAAAGAGAATTCGGAGATAATGATCCCTGTTGTATCTACAGAGTGTTTTGATGTACTTTTTGGTGACAACTCAGATAAACTGATATTTTAAGACTCATGGTAGAGAACACAGCATTTATATGGCTCATGTGCATCATCATGCTTTGATAAGCTGATAACCTTCTAGAAAGGAAGAGTTTGTTTTGCAGTAAATAATTGCTTAAGGTGAATTGATACAATGTCTTGGTTTGGGAAGCACAGTTCCCTCCATTTCCAGAAAGGAGGTATTTGAGTGAGGGAAAATGCACATGAGGAAGGCAGGATATACTTTGCACCATAATTTCAATAGGGTGGAAAGAGTGAGTAGGAAACCTTTAAATATCTGATATTGGTAAGTCCCATACTTACTCAAATTTCCTAGGGACATTTGAAGTAGTAAGAGAAAAGAGATGGACCCCCCCTTTTGGACTCTGTTCATTTCTTTTTGATGGATATGTGCATTCTCTTCTCCCTTGATGAAAAGTATTCCACTGATGCTTCCTACTCTTGCTTTTCCATTGTTCTGTTATTTTTCCACCTTTCTCTTCTTTCTTGTTTTCAGCTCTCTTGCTCATGCATTTTTCTGAGTGCCAACTCTTTTTTCTCTTGGCTAAGTGCCCAGGCAGACATTATCAGCCTCCTGCCCTTGACCAAGAGTCTGATCAAAGTTCTTGTCAGTTTCACCTTATCCTTTATATATGTATTGCCTTCTGCTTGGCAGGGCCTGAATGAGAATATTAGTCAACACTTTTTTAGACATTCTGGATCTCAGTGTTTCCTGATTGAGTGCATCAGGCATTTGGAGCAGAGAACACTTTGATGGAATAACTTCCTCTTTAGGTATCTAAAATATCATATATTATATTTTATACATATGATTTATTTTTTTATATATGGCTTCTTTTTTTCTATAAATCTGGTTGATGCCTGACTCAATATTATAGAGTTCACACTTATAAGTGCTGTGTGAAGGGAACTTCTTGCTTATAGGACAAAGCAAATAGGGGCAGTGGTTTGAGTCTATATTTCTGACGTGTATTAAGAGATGTCACAGTGTGATGATGTCTCCATATTTGAAACTATTGAGCAGTAGTGCCCACAAGATGGAGATGTTATTCCATGGGAAAAATAATCTGCCTTTTTTTGTCTTGGAAAAATTTTGTCTTTTTTTGTTCAGTTGGATCCCTGCTTTTCAGAGTGGGAAGGTAGTGGTTTATCTTTAAATTAAAAAATAAGCAGTAAAAGTGATTTGTAAAAAGACTATTATGATTTATAAGTACTTTGATATTTTGTGAATTTATTGACACTGATTGCTTTCTCTCATCTATGTTGGAGTTTGAACCTTTAATCTTAAAGGAATGTTTGTAGGTGAATTAGATATAAAACACTGCATCACCCCAGATTTAAAAAAGACAAGTTATTAAGCACTGACAAAGAACAGGAAATAGACCTTTAATAGGTATAGGAGAAAAGGATGGTGTTTGCTGTCGACAAGGAGTTATAACCTCATTTGTGGTTTGAGATATATACGCACAAAATGATTAGTGAACCAAGCAGTGTTATTTATAACCATAGATGCATTTGTTTTTAATCTCTACCCTGTGTATTCCCAGGAGGTTTTTTGTCTGTTGGTATATGAGTATGTATGCTGAGGGAATAAATCAGTTTATAATGAGGTGCCTTGTAAGAAAGTCAGCTGGAGAAGGAAAGAAGCCAGTATAGGAATCAGGTTGGAAGGCTTCCCAGAGCAAGGAGCCTCCAGGATGAGACTGAACTGCATGAAGAGGGTTGGGGGCATAACTGACAGAGGGAAGTAGCTTGAGCCAACTAGTAGATGGTCCAAAGGCCATATATATACATGGTGGTGTGGTTGACACCTGTCATTCTTTTGATTGCTTAGAATCTGAGCACCATTCTCAGTGCTTTTTTGGGGAATCCTTTTGGAGCTTTTATGGGGGGGGGAGGCAGAGTTCTCCTCTCATAAGAGGAAAGTAGGGCCATGTCTAGTGTTGCAGGCATTAACAGTGTGAACAGCACTGTATCCACTGTTGCACAGGTCCCTGGAACACTCTGGCCATGGCTTGAGGCATTATTTCTGTCTGCTGGAAATTCTGGAAGCCTAGTAATATCTTAATATAATTCTCTTGTGCTTAGTCAGAGTTAATATCTGTAACTTGGCAATCAAAAGTTCGATAGACATACACACATATATTTGGGTATTTTCCTCTGTGCCAAGAAAGTTCCATGTGTTCTATGTACATAGGCACATTCAGATCTCACCACAACTCCAAAAAGAGGAAATTCATAGGTGAACTACTTAACATTAAGGAAGTTAAGTAAGCTAATTTGACTAAGATCCTACAGGCAACGAGCAGAGGACCTGGGATGCAATCCAGGATTTTCTGACTTAGAGACTGTGATCTTATGCTCTGTCACCTACTCTTCAAGGAGAGCACATCATAAATATTAACTACCCACATGCCATTTGCAGTATTTTATTACAAGAGAATTTTTCTCAAAACACAGTGAAGGAAGCATTTGACTCTCTTATGTAATTATCAAGAATAAGATTTGACAGGTGAGGATTGTCATTCACTAGAACATGGTATTAGAGATGAAATCCTCTCATCCATGTCCTGATTTGCTCGGATATGTTTGGTGCTTGTATAAAGGTGGGCGATAGATTCTGAAGACAGTAGCGAATCTTATGTTTCATTCAAGTGATTTATTATGTGATGAGGAAGAAAAAAATAGATTCATTCCTTGGGCCACTGTCTCTATGGAGTTTGTACTTGTCTCTATGTCTTAGAGGGTTTTCTTTGGGGACTCTGGTTATCTTCCATACCCTGAAGATGTACAGATGTTAGATTCCCAGGGGTGTCTGAGTGTGGTGGTGTACGAGTGTGCTCTGCAGTGGCAGCAGGTCCATCAGAGTTGCTAGAATAGTCTCTGACCATCCAACACCCTGAACAAGACCCTGAGCTAGAATAGGCAGATTGAGTGAATCAAAGAAATAGATGCATTGAAATGAAAGGAGAAAGTAAATGAATAAATACAAATGACTTTAGCATGAGGTGCTTTGGGTCTTTATTCAGAGGTTAGTGATATATTTGTCACCAGAAATATGCCCTATGAACTTAACTTTTGTTTATATTGATTAGTCTATAGTGAAATTTGTTGTTTGTCATTTTGCATATAATTTCAGTTTCAAAGAACCTATCCATGATATTAAGTAAGGATTTAAACCCTCTATATGTGTTTAGAAGAAGGAGAATGGGGAAGGGAAAGGTGAATAGGTAAAGCAGCATATTACAATTAGTATCAGGAGCTCTGCTTGTCATATCATTAAAGTTTTACATATCCTGGGTATTTTGCTGAGAAGAATGTATACCTAACTAACTGCATGGGTAAACCTGCTCTGTCTTTCCTCACTCATTTCTCTGCTTAATGGTTTTATCAGAGAAGTCTGTTCTTCCCATCTCTAATAATCTGGCTTCCCCTACCCTGGCCTTTATTTTCATAATACTTCTTACCACCAGGTAGATTATCGATATTTTTGTTTATTTTCTGTCTCTTTACCATTTAAAATGTAAGCTTCATGAGAGCAGCAAGTTTGTTTTGTTCCTGGTGAATCCCCACTATTTAGGAAGCACCTGATTCATTATAGGTGTTCAATAGACCATTCTGAGTAAATCAATGAGTTGTGGACACTGACATCCCAAGGATTTTTAGCTACCTTGTGCACATGCAATGGTACATGCTGTAGCCATATTCAAATGCTTCTATGTCTTATCTTCATGTTCACTCTTCACTGTTTTCACTAGCCCAAAAAAGCTTGTATTTGTTCAAGCTTGTTCATCATCATCACACCTGACAGGAATTTTAAGTTGGGGAAAAAAATCTTGAGTAATCAGTGCAACTAATAACCATGAGACACTGAGTTCACATGACTTGATCAAAGAAATACCACTATTTACTGATGGAGGAAGGGCCTGAATTAAGTTACCTGATTTCACAGTTCAGCTCTCTGTACACCCTTCTGCTTCCATTGTCTTCTTGATAATTTGATATGGGATTCAGATATTAATCTCTGATGATGATTTTGACATAGTGGGCCATATCATTTTAATGCCATAATGTTAATGCAGTAAAGAGACTTCAGACTAGTTGCCTACATGGACCTACATATAGCCTATCACTCAGGTCACTCTCCCGGAGATGGACAAAGAGAAAGTGCAGGTGTCCCCAGTTTTTGAGAGTTTGAGTTATACCACTCCATTTGTACAAAAGTACTATTTAAGTATCTTTTTTTAAAAACTGAAAGAAAGCTATAAAAGTTTTGACTTTTATGACAAAAGACAAAAAACAAATATAACATGTAGTATTTGTTCTGCAGCTGCCATTCTAGAGGCAGCATACAGCAGTCAGGCAGCAAGAATGGCACCACCGAGCTCCTTCCCTAGGAACTATTCAATACAGACAATGTATATCTCCTACCATTCCTTTAATGCTACAATGGTATTATACAATGACACAGTGATATAGTTGATATGCTTTGGTAAGTTATTTTTTGGGTCAGGTAATGCTAAAAATGTTTGCATGTAAATTAATGACAATTGCTTCTTTGCTTTTATACCATTTTGGTTTACAAAGGGTTCCATGAGAACGCTCTGTTTTTGAATAAACTTGAGCTGTGACAGCTCAAGTGTCCAGTCCCACAGCACCTGCTGCTGGTGTGGGAATATTCTACAAGGGAAAAATATGGTAAACCAGCCTGAAATTGTTCAAAACACCCTGCTGGTCAAACAGAACATTTCTGCCAGGCAGACCTAGCAGTTTCCAGTATGTGAGTCCTGGAGACTCTTAACAGCTCTTTTCAAAGGAGTAAGTTCTAGTAAGCGGGGGGATATATTAGAGGATATCTAAAATGGTATGACTGTGGCTAATTTTTCTTTAGGATAGCCACAGTTACTAGTGGGTTGGGCTGTCAAAGTTCACAGAGAGAAAATAATTATCTATAAAAAATATTTAACTCTTGCCTTTATTACCCTGGTGATAAAGTTGATGAGTAATGTGTTTTCTCTGTCATAATACCATCTGCCCTAATGGAAGGTACTTGGTCATGCTCTTTTCTGACTGAGAATCAGGAAACCTGAGAGATTTGGCACAACTACTAGCTACCAATGTGTCAGTGGGCAGGTCACCCAATTTTTCCTCTCTGCTATATTTACATCTGAATAATTAAGGCCTCAATTTTATGAAGCCTGGGAAAGAAAGGTACAGAAAATTTCATGCAGGACTTGAACCCAATCCTTTGTCGCTTAAAAAAAAAACAAAGTCTTATCAGACAGAACAGGGATTGGGTTATTTACATTTATCACTTTATGTGGAGCATATTGACAATTATAGCGGTGGTGTTGTGGTCAGTCACCTCCCAGCAGCTGTGAAGCTCAGACAGGTTCACAATGATGTGACTGAATGATCCAGCTGTAAACTCCATCAGAGCTTGAATTGCCTTTTCGGAGGAAAAATTTCAAAGGCATTTATCCATTAGAAGCTAACAGTATGGGTTCTGGGACCACATGACTTGGGCTGTGTTCTTTTTTTCTTGATAATATTGATTTATTTCTCTAACCTCAATTTCCTTATCTTTAAAGTGGGGATAATGATAGTCTTGTCCTGATCATTGTTCCTGGTAAATTATCCAAAAAAACCCCCTTATCATTCTTAGAATGACACAACTATGTCACACAGATAAGAAAGTTTAATTCACATTTTCATGTGAAATATAGCATGAAATCTCCCTTCCTCATCCTAGGAAATTTGGACTTTGATTTCTCCTTTTAGAAAATAAGGATATTTTCAAATGAGAAGCCAACAGGGATATAGTATGTCTATTTTTTAATGGTACCTAGTGATTAAGGCACAAAGGTAAAAAAATGAATCCTGTATATAAAATGTGTGTGAGCTTTATATATCCTGATGTCAGCTGAAGTGCTGACTTTTGGATATGGGGGTAGGTAAATGCATTTGTGAATCTTTGCACAGTGAAAGCGAAAGAAGGTTTGTACATTTAGATGTTGCATCACTCAAAGGAAACCATCTAATGCAGCCTGGTTTTGGAGAGTAGAGTTTATTACTTGAGAATATGCTTTATTAGCTATCACGTGCTACTGTGAAGTGCAACTGCACTGGAAGAATAAAAACATCTCTCCAGATCCATATTGGAGCATAATTTAAGGCAAGAGGATAACAATAGACAAATACACTCTCTTCAAAAGGAGAGTCTGGGTTTACACTGAGTTTTTGTTCTGAGGAGCTAAGAAGTAGGCTTTGTGCCCTGGTAGCCCCTTCAGATTGAGCTGCCATTGCTACTGAAAGAGCAGCCTGTCCTTGTCCCCTGCACTTTCATCTTCTGCCATATTTGTATTCATGTGCACTTATCCCCCATATAAAAGCACAGCTTGCTATTCTAGGCTTTGCATCTGTGACCAGTGGTAAAAACAAATTTTTAAAAAAATACTTAAAGAACATTTCATAGGATGGTAAGTATGTGTCATAGTTTATAATTGTTGAGTGTCTGGCAAATAGTTTTCTGAGGGTTTTCTACCTTGGGGAGCAGCAGTTTGTGCAGACCTGGGGAGGGATTCTTGCTTGCAAGGTGGTGACAGTCAGGGTGAGCATTGCACTGCATTGCATCACTCATAGTGATGGCACTGATGAGTGCCATCAGTATCCCTTGGGAAACAGAAGATCTAGTAGTCTTCTTGGAGGACTGGAAACTAGCTCTCAACAGTTGTTGGATTCTGAAACAAAACTTCAGGAAGTTATTGGACATGTGAGCTGAAGGGATGAGGTGGTTGGAATGAGTTGAAGGTAGGGGATGAAACGTTTCCCATGTTAGGAAGAGTGTGTTGGATCTCATCTTGCTACCTTACTAAATCATAGCCAATCACAGCTGGAAATCTCCTCATAAGAAACTCTAAGAGAAGAAAGAGATATCGTTCTCAAGTCCCCTCATTACATGGCTAAGGCTATGGTATACAGAGACAAAACATCCTGCCTAAAGTTGTGAAGCCTGGGGAAGTTGGCCTAGGATCAGGCTTCTGATTCTCTCTCAGGTTCTGGTAACTTCTGCCCTGACAAGCTGTCCCTCAGTGTGACATTTATTCTACTTCTGCTGACATCAAATATGATTTTCAACAAAAATTTGTTGTTCGGCATCCTTGAGTATTAAGGAACATTTATCTGAGTTTATCTTAATAATAAATATTTCTTTCCAGCTTTAATGTGACTTCACGATTATGGTTCTTTCATTATTTTTAAATAATGAAATTCCTTTTATTCTTCCTCTTCCTCTTTTCTTTTGGTTCAGGTTTTATTTAACATACTTAACCCAAGAGAGCCTTCATTTACCCTTATAATGCTTCTTTAATTCCCAACATGCTACCTCCTCCTAGCCACACAGGGTTTTGTTTTTTGTTTTTTTAATCCTGTTTAAGATTCGTTGTTTCCTATAAACTGCCTTTTATTCTCAGATTCTTGACTGTCATGTGTACACTGATGACTTCTGAAATTATTCCCGCTCTGGGCAGTACCTCTTTCATGGGCTCTTGTTCTGGATCTCTAAATATTTCAACAGTTCCCTCAGTGGAGAGAGGGTATGGAAGTCACTTGGGATTCTTGGTGAAGTGTAGATTGGGGTTAAGCAGGTCTGGGCTGGGGCCTGAGAGTCTGCCTTTCTGTCAAGCTTCATACCAACCTCACTGGTCCAGGAACATGCTGTATACTCAGAAGACCATTATAGTACAGAGCTATATAAAATGAATCTTTTTGTGATGGATGTGAGCAGTAGGTACCTGAGAATCACCAGTGGATCTCTAGCATTCAGCAGGTTCAAACCAAATCTATCACATTCTCTCATATCTGCTCTTTGTTTTATATCCCTCTACCACTCAAGAATAATATGTGGAATCAATCATGTTTACTCTGTTTCCTTCATTCACTTACCTAACAGGTATCCCATTTGTTTTGAATGGACGTTGGAAAGCTTTTAAATTTGGCCTCTCCTCTCCTTTGCTCTTGGTGGACTCTGGATACCTAATGTTATCTCTTAGGAATCCCTTGACCTCTAGTTATAGCTTTAGGATGTCTCCTATTTGTAATTCTTATGTTCCTTAGAAGACACTGATTTGATAGTGACATTTAGTTGTTTAAAAATCTTTCATTGTAACATTCCAAGTTTCTCACAGTGGCAAGCATAGCCCTTCACAATTTGCTTCTAGCTCTCTTGCTCCAAAGTGTAACACCATCTCCTCCACTCCAACTGGTCATGTCTTCCTGGCATTCAGTTCAGTCTGTGTACATCAGTCCACTTACAGTTCCCCACATTTTTTTGTATATAATTTTATATCTTTGATCCTATGGTTTCCACTGCCTTCAATGACTTTCTCATCACGTGCTACCTAACAACATCCAACTCACTGACCACTTGAGCTCTTTCCTCCCTAGAACTCATGGCTACCCTGATGTATGCCTCCATTCCAGCTATCACTTGTGTATTATTTTGGACTCCAGTGCATATGTCTTTGTTCCCTGCTAATTTCTAGGTGTACCTTATCTGCATTTAACAAAGTTGATTTTTAGTAAATATTTGCAAATTAATGAAAAGAAAACCAGATATTCTATAGACAAATAAGCGCTCACTTTAGCCTGTTAGCAAGGAGGTAGGAATTCCATCATCTCTAAGCACTGAGGAATGTGAGTCTCATTCATACTACAGCTGTGCAGTCGGTCTATAGCCAGCAGCCACCTATGGTGACTGCACCTGCAACATGGCTAGTCCAAATCAGTTGTGAAGCAAGTGTGAGATACAGGATTTTGAAAATATAGAATTAAAAAAAAAAAAAACAATCTCATGATAATGTTCATACTGATTTCATGTTTCAATGTTATTCTGGGCTAAATATATTATTAAAATTTACCTGTTTCTTTTGGGGCTCACCTTTTATTTTGATTGGGTGACACTCTTGTAAAATAACATTTATTGTTATTTTATTTACAGTCAGATCAATTCAGGAAGGTTTTCATCCATCTACCTTCCTTCCCCCCCGTTGTGATTTCTAAGATTCTGTCAAGTACTTAATATTTAGGCTAAATTTTCAATTATTCTGAGTTATTGATTAAAAATTAAATCATCTATGTGAAAATACTATCACCAAAGTCAACCCTTCAAGCTTTTGGAAGGATCTGATCATTTGATCATTCTGAACTACCAGATAAATCTCAGCAACTTTTACCATAAGTGACCTATATGCTGATAGTAACTAAATAAAACACTCAAACTGTGTATTTGTCTACTTACTTTTTACCATGTTCTGGGGAATAATAAACAAATGGAAAATGAGAAATATAAAATCTGCATTGTTTTTGCATAGTTTCTTACTACCCTTTAAAGTTCAAAATCATATCCATTTTATCCATTGTATACCATCATTAAAATCTTCTGCTTAATTAATTTTTCAGCACTTAAAACTTAAAGACTCCAGAAATTTAATTTTTTAAGTTTGAGTTACCTAAAGCAGTTGTTTTTCTAATTCTCTATGGTCCTAGAATCCTTTTCTAGTCTATCATTTTCCCCAGTGCACTCTTAAATGGGTCTCCAAATAAATTCAATTAATGTTCTTATGGTTGAGGGATAACTGGGGGGAGTGGGAAACCAGTGAGACTCTTTCCCTTCCTTAGCTCCTCTTTCTTTGATATATGTGGACCCAGGCCAAGTTGCAGTCACAATTTGTATATTTAGAAAAAAAAGTGTGAAATACATAATTTTGTCAAATTTTTAGTATTGAGAGAGACTTCAAGTCTCAGTCTGTTCTTGTGGAAGGTAAATGTAGTTGTCACAGTGAACAGTAGAACTGGAGAAAGGCAAGGGTCTGTCTGCTGGTAAAATCTTCTCTCCTACTTTATCCTCTAATAAAAACCTAAGACATTTTCTTTCTTGGGATGTTGCTGTGCCCTAAGAATGATGACAGCACTTCAGGTATGAGTGAGAACCTACTGGAGATTAGGGGACGGCACATATTCTAGGATTCATGGAACAGGAATTAACCAAGTGAGGGCTAGGTGCATGCTTAGGATGTAGCCAGTCACTGTCACTCTTTCCTCTTCTGTGCTCACTCCATAGCTTACTGCAGTTCACTGATTAGTGTTTAAAATGGCACAATGAATTATGCAAAAGCTATTTCTGCAGGAGGGGCTGTCTTGCAGCCTAATGCAGTGCAGATGGAAAGATCCTCTTTTAATCATTGTTCTCACAATACTTGGAAGCTTTTTGAGGAATAAGCACTCAGAAGTGGAAGTGAATGGCCTTCAGCAGTAAATGAATTCCTTCTGCAGAGAGGAACTGAAATGTATTTATGATGCAGATGGTTGCCCTGTGTTTGAATGCTCATCCTTGTCATCTGAGATTCATGTTTAGAAGCAAAATATTTCTTGAAATACTTGGGTTTTAGATGGTTCCACTGGAGAAATTACTTCTGCCTAGGCTGGCCCAACATTTATTATTATTTTTCTTCAAAAATAGTGGTGAATATTTAAATGCCTGTTCACTCCAATCATGAAAATATGCAAATTGCCTCTCTGATTCTTAGTTACTACTGAAGAGACTGAATTAGTTAGCATCCCCTTACTTTTATTAGCATAATATTAATGCAAATGATCAGCAAAAGCTTTTTAAAAAAGAACGAATCATGGAATGCAATTAATAATAGTGATCTCTTCCTTAGTGAGGAAGAAAAAAGCATTTATGATAAGGTTTCTGACTTTGGTATCTGTGCCAGGGACTACCCACATTGGCCTAAACAGGTACTTGATTCTAGAATCAACATCAGCATGGAGAATTCACTCCCAGAAAAGAGTGATTCAGACAAAAGTCCAAAGGGAAATTTTCAGAACAAAGATGGTAAGTGGTTACCTGTACATCGTTCTCTATGATTCAGAGGCTGTAGAGTATTTTTCTAAGGAAGTGCGCTTTTTTTTTTTTTTTTGAGACTGGGTCTCACTGTGTTGCCTGGGATAGTCTCGAACCCAAAGACTCAAGCAATTCCTAGCTTCAGCCTCCCAAGGCTGGTATTAAAGGTGTGCACCACTGCACCCAGCTAGGAGGTGCTTTTTAAAATATAGAAGGAAAAAAATAAAAGAATGATATTAATTGACCAATTTAATATATAGTAAAGGACTGACTTAAAGCTATTCCTATCAAAGGGGTTTATATTAGACGACACTGATTAATTCATCATTTGCTAAGAGGAAATGAACTTAAATTGGAGGGAGGTAAAGTTGAGTCAAATAACAGGAAAACATTGTTGACTCTGGGAAGAACTTTGTAAAATTAAAATGTTGTATAGCAATAGACCTGGAATTTCCCTTCTTATCTCCATCTGCTATGTTATAATCTTGTTTTTTGTATTTTCTAGCATCTGTGTCTATCTTTGTTTATAACTGAAAGTGAGCACCACAGTACTTGCCATCAGCCTTACATGTAGTGCAGAGCCAGAGTGCCCTCTATCACCTCTATGACTTTGGGTAACAACATGTATAGAATCATGTGATTAATAAGGTGTTTGTTGAATGAATGTATGATCACAATTTAGTGGTAGTTACTATTAATGACCAAAGAAACAAATCTCTGCAGTGTCACTCTATCAAAACATTGAAATATTGATTTTCTCCCAATCACATTGTATACTTTATTACTTGAAAAGGAAAGCATATTTCATTGTGTTTAACAATGAAAATTTTAGACCATAACAAGTATTATTAAGGAAAATCTAAAACTTAAAACCAAAATTCTGACCAGTATCACAAGAAGAGAGACTACTGAAAAAATGTAGAAGCATTGTGGTTTAGTGAGACTTTTTACCAACAAAGCTATTGAGTTAAGAAATCAACATTTCTATGTTACAAATTTTATAGGTGTTTTTTAGGAAACCTATGTCTTTTGCTTTATGGTAACAGCTTCAATGTCTGACTAAAGCTCTTCATGAGGTGGGAGACTTACTAATAGACCTTCAAACACCTATATTTAAAAAATAGAAGAAAAACAGAACAGGGAAATCCTTCTAACTCATAGATCTTTATCATAGGGTGCTGGAAGCCTAGGGCTTTCTGATTACATATTCTATCAAGACAATAAAGGATGTTTTACTTTGATGCCACCATACCCTGGCTTTGGTACCCATGACACAAATACTGCCTTTTGCTAGGGGGCAGTCTACCATAATCTTTTAGAATTTAGTCAAACTGTTCAATCACTCATGGCTCTGTTCTCTGAGGAGTAGCCAGTTGGCTAATCTCTTCTGCAGCATTAACTTCCTTTGACAATTGTTCTCTTTTACAGTTCTCTTTCCTGATGAGGGGGGAACATGGGTACCAGACCTGCCTAGGATGTGAGAATATTGGCCAACGCAGAATTGGGGCTCAGGAAGGTGATACATTAGGTATACTTTTGGGGAGGAAAAAAGAAAAAAACAAATGGATTATTCTAGATTGTTCCTTTGTTAGGGATGGGTCAGAAAAAATCCAGATGTGGATCAGTGGGGAAAGCAGAGGAGAGAAAGATAGATGAAAATGGAAGAGTGGAGGTGGAAAACTTTGACTCGAATACTGATTTAGCACCAATTTTTTTTTTTTTTTTTTTTTAGCATGCCAACAGTCTTGGCTGTGACTAGGGAGGGAAATCTTAAGGACATTGACTTCTTGTGTATCTTAGCCTGTTTCAAATTCCCACATGGAATGGCATTTTAGAACCAGGTGCCAAACTGATTTTGGGTAAGTGGAAATTTTGCTGCCCTCTTAAGAAACAGATTAACACAGGCCTGTAATAAGCTGGAGACTCAAGGAGTTCCTAAGAAAAATCAGGGTAGGAATTAACTTTGCCATGGTCTAAAAGTCCAGTGGAGGATCTAATCCTTTTAGAAATTGCTGTGTCCAAGGGTGGTGTTTATTAGACTTCCTGGGCCCAAAATTCTGTTAGATGATGTGGTATTATCAAGGAATAGCAGTGTTTAAGCCTCTTACTAAATTTTTTTTTTTTAATCTTCTGCATTTCCTTCCTTTTTTTGGAGACTAGGTCTCGCTATTTTTTGCCTGTGGCAGGCTCTCGTTGCCCGGGGTATCACAGACTCAAGCAATCCCCAGTCTCAGCTTCCCAGGTAGCTGGGATTACAGGCACGCACCACCATGCCCAGCTTTTTTTTTGGAACTAGGTCTCACTACGGGCCCCAGGTGGGACTTGAACCTCAATCCCTAGCCCCTGCCGCTTCATAGGCTGAAGCTTACAGGCACGAGCGACCATGTCCAGCCTATATTTCCTTCCTTCCTCTCTTACAGGTTCCCACAATTCCTTCCTCTATAATATGTGTCACCCTTTGTGATTATATTAGGTCTCATTGCCCTATCCACCCTGTTTCTGTCCTCCAGTCAAAACTCAGTGAAAGCACTTGTTTTGTGAGATTTGTTTTGTTTTAATACTTAAAATGTTAAGGTGAAAGTCCTCACCCCCAGCAGCATTTTCCTGTTGAAAATTAACCTTTCCTCCCCCAGGTTCTGGTTTTATGTTTCTTGTATCTTTTAGGCTGTTTGCGTTCACATCTGTCTTATGTTATTGGGTCAGCTCTGATTCTAAAACATATTAAGAAAAATGACTTTAAAATAATTTCATTTAAAAAGGAAAAATTGCCCTGTAATGGTCACATATTCTGCTTTGTAACTGACTGTCGAAGTCATTTAGTGGAAAATATTATGGATGAATTGTTTCTAAGCTTGGTTGAATTATTTGATTAGCTGGAAATTATTTCTCCACCCTCTCCATCTCCTCAGTAGAGCTGACTTTTAGCACCTGGCTTGTAAAAATACTTCCTGGCCTTCAGTACTTAGCAGTGAAGCATTATAGTATTTGAAGGTCATTTGGAGCTATCCGTAAAATGATGCTTTGCTGCCTAAGTGAAGCAGCTTTCTTTTTTCCTCTCTAGGTATGTGTCATGCTATTGCTGCTGTTTTCAATTATTCTATTACTGTTCACTAGCATTACTTTGAAGTGATGTATAAATAGCCTCTTCATTTTTTATCATGTAACAAACATAGATATCTTTTGACTTTTAATATTTCTTCCAGCGTTTATCCCTGACTTCCTTCTGCTGACTTCTGGAAGGTTTGTTATACATTCCTATCGTCCCACTGAGATATGAGATGATTTCTCTACCTTATTGAGATGGAGATGTACAGAGAACCAACAAGGGTTTAATAATAATATTCACATCTCTTCCACATTAGACCCATATATTTTGGCTTTAGTTATTAGCAAAGGGGTTTTTTAAAAATCAAACTTCACTTCCTGTCCATGTTTTTGTTAGCATAGGTAAGTTGATGTTAATATGTATGTAAAAATCTCTCAGAAAGGCAGGAGATTTGTCCATAGGAAATAAATAAAACTAACATTCAGTACTATTCCCATACTAAATTTAAACATTATTTTTCATACTCGTGTTATATCAACAGATACTTTATTATAACCTATGTGCTGGTGACATTAGCCGACATTGTATATCAGTAACAGTCTTTTTTTTAAGAACTGAAGAGTGGTATCAGGACATTGAAATTCCTGGTAAATAGTTAAACATCTCTCCTGGATTCCAGATCTTGAAAATACAGTACTGTCTTGTGAGAGAGTTTACACATTGGTGAAAATTTGCTTGTGTTTATGTATGTTTAAGTGTTTTGGTAAACTGTAATGTTGAGATTCTGAGCTAATACAAGATCTCATACGAGGTTGTTGAATGGCAAGATCAAGAATAGCAGGTGTGATGTGAAAACTAGTTTTTCTTGGTGAATCTCTTGGGTAAATCTCTGAAAATGTGCTAAGATTTGATGGATTCCAAAGAAAGATAAGAGAAAGGGTTTTGAAATAGAAAAGAAAAAAATTTTATCTATCAAGAGTAACAAACATAAATGGCAAAAGTTGAGATCAAGACTTTAAATACTGATAACTACCTTTGAAGCTATATGATCCGTATGAAACAAGAACTTAGATATTAAACAATTATGGTAAGGAAGATGGACTCCATTTCAGGAAAGAACAGGCTTAACAAGGACCAGTGAATGAACTTCAGTAAACCCAGGAGGACTGTGAGAAACAGAGTAATGGGAAAGAGAGGAATCCCAGGGCAATCCATAGAAGTAAGTTAAATTTACTTATCTGAACTTCAAGAAAATTATTATTTGAACTGTGGATGAGGGTGAGGGTGAGTAGGTAGCAGTGGCAATCAGAGAGGAAGTGAAATACTTACTGAGGAAGGAATGGTGAACCACAGCAGGACCTAAAGTGTGTTAGGCTCCATGCTGAAGCAGAGGTTATGACCCTGAGAACTCTGCTGGTGTTGTCTAGACCACAAGTTCAGTGAGTAACTGGAAAATTCCACTGATATTTGCTATTAGTGTCATTTGTAATCTAATGATAAAGGTTTGAGTAGACACCTTTGATATGGTGCTGTCTCTCCCTCTCTTTCTCTAGCACCTTATATTAATACATATTTATATATTACATATAAATATATGTATCTGTTACCTCTGATAAAGTGCTATATATATACACATACACATGTGTCTATGACTGTCATTTATAAATGGCAGTCATTAACAATTTGAATACTTGTTTAGAGATTGAGTAGACCGGATGGATTTGCGATATGTACTCTATAAATCACAAACCAGTGCTTGTTTGTTATTTAATATTAGGTGCAGCCTAATATGAAATCAGCCCGTTCCTTTAAATGTTTCCAATTCCCCCAAGAAGGAAGCCTACTTCCACATAGAACACCCAAGAGTTGCAGAGGCATAGAATAATTACCTACTAATATCTTTAAGTAATTTAGTAATAATAGGGTTGCCTGATGACTAATTTCTTACTATCCCTGACCTATTTCTTTGGAATTTTGTGCAGTTAAGCAGAAAAACACCATAGAAATGATGGCTATTGTTGCAGAGGAAGCAATAATTAAAAATTAATATCTGAACAATCTCCAAGTGTCCATTATCACAAGTAACTTGTGGAATCCAGGGTTACTAAGATGTGGAGTCTTATGAGCCTTGCTCCATAGAACACAGCTTAGTGGTAAAAACATAAGTGGGAACATCAGTGCAGGATGTCATAACTGTGGTGAGACTGAAAGAACAGGAAATAGTGCTTTATTTCAGTTCCCATGAAAACTGGTAAACAAGTCCTATTAGAGAATCTCTGCTTTGCATGCAAAGTGGCTGCTGGTATTTGCTTTCCAGGTGCCTCCTTAGTTTACCCCAGAGTAAGACCAGGAGAGAGTGTTGGAGGTGAACCAGAGGTATAAGGTATCAGGTGGAGGATACAGGTCATGGTGATGGAGAATTTAATGGTGCACCTATGCCAACTCAATTTGATATGTTTTAAACCAGTGTTCCAATATATTGATGTTTTATGTCAGACTGCACTGCAAATCCCCTCACCCTTGTCTCAAAAGATGGTCTTTCATTAAGATTCAGTGGCTCCCATTTGACTACTTGAGCTCCCTCTAGTTAAGCTGGGTGTGGTGGTGCACACCTGTAACCCCAGCTGGGAGGCTGAGGCTAGGAATCACATGAGTTCTCAGCTTGGAGACTACCACTGAAATAGGGCGACCAGAAAAGACTCTTTAACTGGTGACCAGAAAAGACTCTTTAACTGAACACATACAGACCTGCTTCTCTCTCCGAAGCTGGCTACAAGCAGGCTTTAACTTGGCTAGATACACCTATGCCTGCTTCTCTCCCTAAGAAGCAGACTACACAAACTGTTCATTAGCATTTTCACTGATCACCTTTACCATTGATATGCAAAAGCCAGCCTGCTGCTCTGCTTTCAGCTCCAAAAACTGCAGAAAAGAAAAACTTGTGGGTTCTTTCCACCATCCCCAGCCTTCTCAACCAAAATACCAAACCAATGCAAGACTATCAGTGCAGACTAATTTATTTCTAACAAAGTGATTTCCTAATTATTATGAAAGAAACATATAAGTAAAACTCAGATTACTTTAACATTGTCCAAAACGTTTCTCAACATTATTCAAAGTCCTTTCCCAGATTGCCCAAAAATCCTCAGTCTCAGTCCTGATCATCTCTCCATTGTCAGCCAGTCAGAGTTCCTCTCCAAGTGTTTGAAGACATCTTTCGCTGGCGCGCTCCTTTGGTGTGCTTCAGCTCCTCCATGCTGTCTTCTCCTTGTCCTCCAGGTCGTTGAAGGAACTTCATGATACCAGACCCAGCCAAGTTCACTTTCTTTTCAGTCCTGACTTTTGCACAGCCTCTTCCAGACACAAGTCAAACTCAGCAAAACAAACTCCAACATGGAGTGCAAATCTGTGAACTCCTTAACTGCATTTAGCCTGAGCCAGCCAAAGGTTGCAGGCCCCAGGTCTTGGTCACATACATCTTTAACCTACAAAATGGCCGATTCCAATCTTTCCTCCATTGAATCTCTCTCTATGGGATCTCCAGATTGGAATCCCTCTCTTTGTTTCCCCACCCTTTATATACCCTGATTTCCTGATTTCCTGATTTCCCACCTTTCTGAAACCTGTTTCACCTTCCTTCCCCTTTCATCTTTCTGAAAGGAAATTCTAATTAAGGTCCTTCTCACATTTTAGCATATCTGTCCTTGAAATCTGCAATCTTAAACAGGAGACAATTGGGGGGGGTAGCACCCTCTATCATCACGCAGGTAACATAAGACCTAGTCTCTAAACAAAACAACAAATGCATCTCTTTTAAGGGAGATTCAGGAGCTCAGGAACAAAAATCTTACCTCTGCTCACAACCAGAATCTACAATAAAATGTTGGCCAACGATAACCCATAATTTCCCTTTTATGCACCCTGTGTCTGTGTCTAAAGGAAAGGGAGTTTTTCTCAACTCCCTTGCCCTTGTGGCTATCAGACTCTCCCATGCACCTTTCTCTCCAGTTTTTCTTCCTGGTTTCCCACTAGACTTGGTAGTGGTCACCGCCTAGAGCCCTATTCTCTTAGTGATATTCATATCTGAGTTATTCTTGCCATGTTTTTCTGTAAAGATGACAAAGCTTAATTTTCAAAGCCACCTCTCAAATGGGGTACTTGACTGATTAATTTCTTAAGTTTTGTTTAGATGATACTGTGTGATAGGACAGTCAGATCATTTGCTCATTGTTTTTCTGTTTGTGAAAATCATGTGAATACATTGAAGACTACCAAGTGTTCTGTAGAATATCTACATATTAATACCAATATATGTTTATGACTCATTTTTGAAGGCAAAACTGAAGGAATAAATTAGTTTTTTTCCAAATGAAAGGATTATATGCATGTAGTTAAAATAAGTTGACTTGAAATGTGAAAATTAGCTTAATATATTTTTTAAACTATAATGACTGAGTCAGATGAAAGAGATGAGGAATTCCATCCCTGAATGTGAAAATTGCTGGAGTGTTAGGGGAGGCCCACCTGGTATTGCTTTCTAATCAACTTCTTACTGTCTTCAGGCATTGTCCCTGTTCTCTTCTTGGATGTCAGAGCCACTTCTAATAATTACTGCTTTCAGCTAAACAATAGTAGGCATTCACTGCCAAGGGGAAAAATGACTTGGGTCATTCATAGGCTTCAGCACTTCCTAGTCATTCAAATTGAGTGTATTCTGATGGACAGGGCCATTACAGAGTATTAATAGCTTCACCAGCTCTTGATGGCAGTGATTACTTCTTTAATATCACTTCCAAAATGAAAGAGAAAAATTGACACATCAGTCTACACATTTTTTCCACAAGATAGATATAATGTAAATGGAGAAGCAGAGTGATTTTTTTAAAAACATTAAAAAGAATTGAAGACTCCTCAAATGAAGTTTTTTAGAAAAGTAAATTTGAAGTTATGCCCTAAAATGACACACGCCACAATTAAAAAAAAAAAAAAAAGCATCAGAAAAGTGTTCTCATGCATTTAAAGGAGGTATGGTTTGTTTTTGAAATATATTTTCCTCTAGGTAAGTGTAGTGGTCATTTTAAGATGTTAATTATAGACTGTGTCAACAAGATCACTTTTTGTTTTACTATGTGCACTGCTAACTCAGAAAGATTAGAATATGTGATATGAAAGTAAATTTAACCCTTTCTCATCTATTCCATACAACAAAATGACTTGGAGAAAAAATGAGGACACAAATCTTGATTCTGATAGGGTGTGCTACACCCACCCCCATTGTCTCCTGTTTAAGATTGCAGATTTCAAGGACAGATGCTAAAAGGTGAGAATGACCTTAGTTGGAATTTCCCTTCAGGGAGAGGCAGGGGGAGAAAGAGGTGAATGGTCAAGGTGAAACAGGTTTCCTGGAAGGTGGGAAATCAGGATATATAAAGGGTGTGGAAACAAAGAGAGGGGATTGGAATTCTGATTCAGAGGCAATATGGAGATCGGATAGAGAGAGAGGTTCAAAGGAGGAGAGATGGGAATCGGCCATCTTGTAAAGATGTGAGCCATGTGGACATGGCCAGGCCTGGGGGCCTGTAGCCTTTGGCTGGCCCAGGCTGGCAGCATGTGTGCTGAATGCAGTTAAGAAGATTGCAGATTTGAATTCTGTGTTGGAGTTTGTTTTGCTGAGTTTAACTTGTGTCTGTGAGAGGCCATGCAAGACAGGCCTGAAAAGAAAGTGAACTTGGCTAGGTCCGGTACCACGAAGTTCCTGCTACCTGAAGACGACAAGGAGAAGGCAGTATAGAAGACAAGGAGAAGCACGCCAAAGGAGCGCCCCAAAGAAAGAAGTCTTTAAACACGTGGAGAGGAACTCTGACTGGTTGACATTGGTGAGATGATCAGGACTGAGAGACTGAGGATTTTGGGGCAATCTGGGAAAGGACTTTGCACAATACTGAGAAAGGTTTTGGACAATGTTTAAGTAATCTGAGTCTTACATGTTTCTTTTGTATTAGGATAATTAGAAATCACTTTGTTAGAAATAAATTAGTCTGCACTGATAGTCTTGCATTGGTTTGGTATTTTGGTTGAGAAGGCTGGGATGGTGGAAAAAACACACAAGTGTAGAGTTTAAACTTTAAGTTTTTTTCTTCTGCAGTTTTTGGAGCTGGGAGCTGAGAAGCAGCTGGCTGGCTTTTGCATATCAGTAGTAGGCAGGTACAGTGCAAATGCTAATGAACAGTGTGTAATCTGCTTCCTAGGGAGAAAAGCAGGTGGTGGCTACTTCAAGGTAAAGGCAATTGTGAATGGCCTGTTGGTAGCCTGCTTCATAGAGAGAAGCAGGACTGTATGTGTTTTAAGTCATAAAGTCTTCTTTATACCCTGTTTCAGTTCTACTGTCTCTTTTCAGGATAACTTTGGGGGAAAATTTAATTCTGGGATTTCATGACTTCATCTAGAAAATAATGGGAGAGGTTTAAATCTCTAGGGTACAATAATATTCTAAAGTTTATGATTCAATAAGTATGACTATCTGAAGTATACTTGGTCACTATGGTAAGTTATGATCTGACTAAGGACAAAAAAATAACAACAAAAAACAAAAAATCAAACCCATTCTGTCTTGCATTTTCCAGTTCAGTCAACTTTTTCCCCCTGTATTGGATACAAATGTAGTTATGGAAAGAAAGTGTAACTCATTTTTGAAGGGATTTTGTAAGAAAAGAAAGCAAAGACATATATGACTTAGCATCAAAGCATATAAAGAGCAAAAATACCTTTGGAACCTGGAGACTGATTGGATATGAAGTATAGCAATAAGGCTCTTAATGGGTAGGGAACAAAAAGTAGAGATGGAACTGATAATTTATATTATATGAGTTCAAGGAAACATTCTAGTTCCAAATAAATCTGTCTTGAGATGGTGCTAGGAAGAGGTACAGATGGTAAAGGAATGTGTGCGCGCGCACACACGCATCTATTTTTTTCCCAAATAAACTGACCAATAGGGTAAACTCAGAACTTCTGCCACTTCTAGAAGGTGGATAAAGGTATGTGATCAAATATATTGGCAAGGCAGGAAGGAGTTTGTAAACGATATTTTTATTCTGTTACTACAGTAAATTAAATATAGAAGTATCATTGGAATAAGTCCCAGTTTTGATGAAAGGTCGTGAAACTGAACTAAAATAAACAAAGAAATAAGTCAAGAGTTACTAGGAAAGCTTGTCTGTTTCTCTTAGTAAGGCTTTCTGGAGTATTGCCCATAGAATTAAAAAATGCTTTTTCAAATCAAGTAGGTAGTATTTTTAAGAAATCCTAGAACATTTATTTTCAAAAAGTGGTACAAGAACACCTGGGAGTCCAAGACCCTTTCAGGGGTCTAAAAGATCAAAGCTATTTTCATAAGAACAATAAGAACTTATCAGTCCCTTTCATTCTCCTCCCTATTGACAGTGGAGTTTTCCAGAGACTGCATGAACTGCAGTATCACAGAGATTGACAGCAGAAGCAGATGTGAGACTCTAGATATCTTCTCTTTAGCCAGACATTAAGGAGAGTTTTAAAAATATAAAGCAATATGCTCATCTCACAATTTTTTTCTGTTTGGGAAACAACATTTTCCAGAAAGGATATTTATGTTAACATGTTTAATCTTATGAAGTGAAATAGCTTTGATGATTTCAGCTTTAATATCTAATGATATGCATTAGATATGTACATTAATATCTAATGTGCATATCAATAATAAATCCTTCAATATAGCTTATATAAACAGAAGCTCTTTGGGTATTCTTAAATAAGTGGATAAAGGAGTCCTATGACCAAAAGTTTTGAGAATGGCAGTTTTAGAATTAATTTTCCTGTGCCTTAGTAGAGGACAAAGGTGTCCCTATTAAACTATGGGAGGGGCAGGGCTATATAGTTATGCACATGTTAGAAATGATGCCAACTAGTGTGTCTGTTCTGATTACCTGTAAACTGCATTAGCACAAAATCTTGATAACACACCAAAGGAGTCAAGGCTATTTGTATTTCTCCCATTTTAGATAGAGGAAAAGTAAGGACTGGAGAAATGATTTTCCAAAATCAAAGCAACATGAAGTAGACCTGGAGCAGTTGGGTACCTATTTACAAGTTCCAGTATATGTGTGTCCATATGTTAATTGAATCAGTCTTAAATGAAGCATCAATTTGTGACCTGGTAAAGCACAGCAGAATGCAGGGTATCCCCATTTCCTTGGGAAGAGCAAATGATTTTGGGCCAGTTTAGTATACTCTATGACTAGTAATAGGCATTAATAATGCCCTGATGTCAACATTTGAAATTCACTAACCAGGTAGAAAAAGTGCCATAGTAAAATGGAGCAAAATACTCTCTGTGGTGAATTGTCATGTATCACTGAACATGGTCTCAAGAGGGTACCGCATGGATGCCAGATGTGTGGCTTACTAGGCCATCAAGGCTTGTGTAATTACTCTGATGATCACACAATGATGAATCACTTAATGACACCTTTCTCTTAAGGTATCTGCTCTGTTAAGCAATGCATAAGTGTGTGAGACAACAGGCCCCCATTTTTATAAACATAGCATGAGAGCCTGCTAACAAGATAGAAAAGAACACTTCATGAAGGTCCCCAAGGGTCAAGGGTAAAGTGAGTATTTGCTGGTGATGTTAGTGCCCATGAGAAAAGGGTGAAGTGATAATTCTATGATATGTTGGAAGGGGCATGACCTGTGCAGTTAGCTAGAAGCAACTTTCTTCAGAGAACAGCATTCATTTCTGTCATTAGAGTTGTAAATGGTGAGAAAAGCAGAGATTTTTAAAGAGTGACGGTGGGGTGGTTAGCACATAGGATTCTGGAGGGGTGGGGTGAGGAAGATAGATAGAACAATCAGTCATCACTAAGTTGTGCATGAGGGGGTACTTGTCCCACAATCTATTGCTTTAATTTCAGTATCATGTGTTGGCTTGATCTTTTGATAAAATATTCCTGCTCTACCCTTCCAGGGCAGGTGTTAATTGACAGAATGAATATAGTATCTTATAACATGCACCTAAAAACAGAAGTGAGGCTACCTGGTCTCTTACGAGAACTGAAATGACCAGACTTTTTGCCATTGTCTCTCTGGAATGTAAAAGTAAAATGTATTTTAAGAAGAGAATAAGTGACATGATGCATTTATAGATGTACACTGTGATTAAACTGTAGTTCATGGTGAATTACATTTTTAGTGAAAATGCTAAATATATGGCAGACTCACTAGAGAGGATTGTGTCTCTTGAAATAGTTACCTCCTCCCAACTCATCATTCTTTAATATTCAAGAAAATGCGTTGTTGTAACACCAGTGATTATAAACAAATCCACCTTTCCATGATTCAGTATCCTTAGGTTATCACAGCAAACCTTCCCAAATTTTGAACTGTAATAGCATCTAAATATATTGTGTTAATTCATCAGCACTAAGTTATTTGATTTTGGCTTTATGCATGTTTTGAAAGCAGGGTTTGATATAGATGGTGTATTTATGTAACAATGCTGTTGCTCAATGCCTTGCATTTTCCTGCACTTGCTATCTTAATGGAAATTTACTGGAAAATTCTTGCCAGAATAAACACATTCCTTCAGGAGTGAAAGACTTAATGTACTTTTATTTGAGCTGTACCTCTTTCCTGTTAGCAGATAAACCAAATTATTTGGCATTAGTCATTACACTTCACACATTCCATAGGACTTACTGTAGTCTCCATGGGTCTAAGGATTGTGGGACATAGGACTAAGGTAGACAATATTACATTCTAAATGAAAAGTAAGATAGAGCATCTATCTATATTTGACATTAAATAAACCTGGCAGATAGCTTTAGCTATTCTGGTAAAGCAGGATTAAGGACTATGACCCGTGAGAATGTTGATCATAGAAATTAAAAATAAATATATTTGTTTTGTGAAAGTACTGATCTGGGATTCCAGCAGCAACAGCACATGGGTGATGCAAAGGCAAGAGGCATTTATTTTTTGACTTAAGTCAGGGTCCAGCACTGACCTTGAGCACTGCCACAGCGATACATCAGGGCGAGTGTGGGGATATGTGAACCATTTGGGTTGACTAGTAAGGGGCTAAGAGATAAGAGTCTTATCCGGCTTGTGAGGGCCTTTGCCATATAAGGGGATGTTGCTGGCTGATGGCCAATGATGCCATATATGGTTGGCTGCTGGCTGACAAGGCCCTATGTCCATATAAAGGTTGGCTCACTCACCTCACCTGCCCCTTTCCATAGAAGCCTAACTTTTTTCCAAAAAATGGCTGCTTGAGATCAACTAACAAAATGGTTATCGTTTGATATTTAACATTATATATAATGTATCATTTTAAATAAAAAGCTAAAATTAAATTCACATTTTAATAGAAGAAACAGGAGTGTAAATTCTCAAGTGAGAATTCTGATTGTATAGGGACCACTGGGATAGAGATGGGAATGAGAATGAGCTGAGGATATTGAGATACTGACCAGAAGGCTGAGCATGGAAGGAGAAAGTAATCCATGAATTAAAAAATAGGGGAAGCAAATATGGATAGTGGAGACAGAAGGTAAGAGATTTCCACAAACATGTCTAGACCTTCTCTTTTTGGTTCTATTCTGAACACTCACCCATTGCCACTCCTTTAAAGCATAAAACTGTCCTATTAGGGTATTATAGTTACTGCATTTATTGTTAGCAGTAGCCAGTTAAATTCTTTGAATGATTCCTAATAACTTGGGATTAAACTCTCTGGTAGTTTTGATCATAGAGTTTGCTGACCTCCCTGTGGTAATCTTAAATTTAAATAAATATGGGAAAGTTTATTAAAATGTAAAAATGTTCAAGAATATATTTTACATTTATTATTTTCTACATGTTCAGTTAATAAACTCAATTTCATAAAGTTTTCTTGAAAGTCCTCTTGGCAGAAAAGGGAGCAATAAAATGACAAAGACTAGCTCACCAACTATAATTGGGCCCACACAACTTTTATTTTAAAAGCTACTGAATATTCCCAGTTATGGAAAGCACCATAATGAGCAATTTCCCTCTTTTTTAATAATAAGGCTTTCCCCTTCTATCTCAATGTAAACAACACTGTTTATGGGTTTTTGCTGTAAGCTTTCTTAGACCAATTTTAATATCAGGTAGAATAGATATTATTTGCATAAATATCTGAGAGGTTATTTCTAGGTATTTATTCAGAATTGCTAATAAATGAACTTTTATGTTTTAAAATAAATGTAAGGGGTACATTTATAAGTAGAGATTAAAAATTGCTTTCAATATAGAATATAAAAAGTCAATGTCATTCTTAAAATTTATATTTTGGCTTCGAATAAATTAAAATGGAATTTTAATTAGCACTTCACTCATTGATTGTAGTTATTTGGTATATGAATTTGTGTTACAGATAAAAATGATAAATAATAAAAACTTGTAAAAATGTAATCCCAATTTAGTAAAATAAAACTCTATAATAAAGATTTAACTTATTGCTTTCTAAGGACAAGGTTTCAGTTTTAAAGGAATCAGTAATTGAAGTGAAATGGAAATAGAAACATGACTTATATCATTGTTTTTTGTTCTTTACTATACCCTTCTGTAGAAAGTAAAACTTCTTATACTACAAGCTTATTATAATCAGTAGCATTTCAAGGTAAACAGTGTCAAGATATGTATTTGGTTTTATTAAGGAGAACTTAATGTTCTCCACCTGTGTTATACTGTTTTAGAAGCTGTAATACTTAGACATGTACTAAAATGAATAACTTTTTTCAATTTACAGTCGCAGATATGGCCACTATGCTATAAACCAAGAAGTCAGCGAAATTATGGAAAGACCACAATTTGGTCCAGCGGGTTTCCATGAATCTTTGTCTGAACTCCCTATGGAGGACTTCTATATCGAACTAGAAAATATCAAGATATCTAATGTGAACAAAGAAGACCAAGAGTTGGTGGTTGTCAAAGAACCTGATGGTAATTACTAAATAAGTAAATTTTTGTTGCTTGGTTTGTTTGTATATGTTTTCATGATAGATGAATGCACAGAAAGAAAGAAAAAACTACTTAAACAAAACTATCACAATTAATAGACAAATACAATTGCCTTTTACCTTTTTTGTTGAAGATTTTTGGATGCAACTTCCAAGTATAAATGGCATGTGTACATTCACTTAGTCTTAGATATGGCTAGAATGTTGTTAATCTTGCTATATTTTTTACTATTGGGGTTAAACTTGATCTTTAAAATCATCTGAACTCCTTTTAAATCCTTTCTGTGGTATCCTAGCCTCATAGTTATTTGACTTCCAACTAATTTAGATGCTGATAGGAAGCTAACTAGTTTTCCAGTGGTCAGTCAGGTTGAGTTTTCACAGCTTTTGTTTTACTGATTCACAATCTGCTATAACTTACCTTTGACCTACTTGTTATGGTTGCTCTTTGGAGTAGAATAAGTCTAATTTTAAATAGTAGCCTCTCACATGTTTGAGGATAGTTACTTTGTTACTAGCCAACTCCTTTCTAGAAAGAAGAAATATTCACATAAATCAATCCTTGTGGTGACTTTCAAACCTATCCCATTCCTGGTCATTTTATTTTTCAAGATACAGTCCTCGAGACTGGATACAATATCATGGGTTTGACCTGCTCACTTAAGGGTATAGATTTGGACAATGGAAGATGGCATAACCTTTTTTACTTATGTATTTGTCTTTTCTTATATTTGGTCTGCAATTTCCCTTAAGTATCTTTCCACTATAATTAGTCTCAGCTACAAAACTTGATGTTCTGAAAGAAACATGTGAGGCTTAAATATTTTATACCCCCATAAAATAAAATAATTTAAAATTATATTATAAAAATTTTATTATATTTCATTCAATCTCTTAAAATCAAGTGGTCACCAAGTTTTTGATGCCCAATTCTGGGATCAATTATGTTTGCTTGCTTTCTATGATTTGTGTCATTCATAACTGTATATATACATATATTAGGTGTGTACATTGACACAAATGCCAAAAAAAATTGAAGAGCTAATATTCATCTGTGACTTGCTGAATAATGACCTTCATTTCAAGAGTTCATAGCTAGATGATTTAGGATTGAGTTACTTAAGTAGTAAAATACTCAGAATAAGTCTTTCCTCCTTGCTATGTAGTATTTCTTGAAAAATCTACAATAATACTTTTTAAAGTGTGGTTTTTCTTTAACATTTCTTAGACTTGTAAAGAAATGTAATCAATTTGAAATCAACTTTCTTTTGTATTATTTTCTACTTTCACTATTCCTCAAATACTTTATCAGATATAATAATTAATAATCCTTTCAACCTTAGTATCTTAGTGTTTCAAGATGGAAGCAGCACCCTTGCAGTCTGCTAGGTAAGGAGAAAGCATTCTACAGGAAAGAGCATTCAAGCTTCATAACGGCCATGTGATTAACAATTTCATAGTTCTCCAAGACTAAGATGAATGTACAGATTATTGTTTATAAGTGTGATTATCAAGAAGAATTAACAATGTTTCTACATGTCCTTGTTTTTCTTTGACTTTAAATTGTTTGAGTTTAACTGCTTTTCAATGGAACAAGGGATTCCATAATACAATCTAGTTTGCTCTCCTTATTGTGATAAAATGGCTTTTTTGGTTTCATATGCCAAAGTTCTGTGTTCTGCCATATACTGATTTATACCTGATCAGCTATAATAATGATGCCTGACTTTTGATGTCAATCCACAGTTCCTGTAGCTTGGCCTGATACTGTTATATTTCCTAAAGCCAAGGTTAACTCTTGAATTCTACCCTCTAGGAGTTTATACATTCTAGAGGGAGAGACAGGTGAAGCAGTCAGTATGCATCATGGGATATAGCTACTAATAGTGATCAGCAAAGTTCTTTCCATATAACATTCCCACATTTGATTATAAGATGCCAGGACAGCTCCGCTTTAGTTTATAGATGAGTAGTGTTAACTTGTCCCAAGAGACATGTCTATGAAGGTAAGGAAATACAAGGGTGAACACAGGTCTTTTTGTTCCAAGTCATTGGTCTCCCACTTACCTCCATACACTGGAGTTTGAAATGTTGCTATCTTCATTATCTTGCTGTTTTTCTATAATTTCATTGGTTCCTATACAGTATTTGCTTTACTGTTTCCTGCTGTTAGTATTTTGAACCGATTCAGTTATTTAATTAGGTTCCTATAATAAGTTTTTTTTTAAGTGAACATAGCTATTTAATTTGTAAACATGACTGATGTGTTCACTAGGGGGATTGAAAAATTAATAATTTGGAATTGATTAGTTCCTAATGTCCAGATGCTCTTTATCCTTTGTCACACTGGATGTCAGTGACAGTGAACAGAGGAAACATGGCTTTTCATCAGTTAGTGTGGGACTCAGAGGTAGTGCTGAATTCAAGCCAAGAAACAGGGCCTGCATCAGTATCCCTGGCATTGACTTCCTTCTGTAACTTGATAGAACGAAGTTGTCTTTTCATTGCTTGCTCATCTCTGAAAAGGGAACATTATTATCTTCCTCTAGTTAATCTGCAGGAAAGTTACAGAGGTTAATTACATGTAGAGTCATTTAAAATTTTTAATTGGGTATATATGAAATGAATCTAAAATTTGATACCTTTGTGACTGGAGTTTGTGGAATGTGTCAAATTTCTAGTAATGGTTCTTAGCAACCGTGTTTTGGTTGCAGTAGAAGAGTTTCAGCTTAACAATGTAAAAGTTCTTGTATTTTATGACTTAAATATCATTTTTTCTTTACTGTCTTAGAGGGTGAATTGGAAGAAGAATGGCTTAAAGAGGCTGGCTTTTCCAGTTTTGTTGAAACACATACTGGAGATCCCCTAGAAAGCTCGGTCCTTTATTCCACGTTGACCCGGACCCAGGCAGCAGCTGTTCAGAAACGTGTAGAAACTTTCTCCCAGACCTTGAGGAAAAAAAATAAACAGTTCCAGATTCCTGACGTCAGAGACATATTTGCTCCACAGAGAGAGTCAAATGAAAAAGTAGGTTTTCTTTTTGACCTGTAACTCTTTCTCTTATTGGAGGTAACATTGGTTTATAGTACTGTCCATGATTTTGACGTTCTCTTTTTTGATGCTTAAGCATAGAAATAATTCCTAAGAATCAGTTGGACTGATCCAACTCAATTCAATTGATTAGAAATTGTGAGCACTTACATGCCAAGCACTAAAACTCTATGCTAGCCACCACCAAGAAGGACTTAACTACCTGTTGTTCTAGAATATATACTGATGAAAGTTGGAATTATATACTAGTTGAAATTCAGTACAGTAATACTTGAGTTATGGGTTGGGGCATTATAAGTGACCCTAACCCCCAGAAGACATGGCTGCCAACCAAATTCCTAACTTCAGAGACATATTTGCTCAAACAGAGGTAGGGGATTTCTCTTTGGGATTTCTCTTTATCTAGGAACACTTGTAGGAATGTTTGCTTTTCCCTAGACTCATCTGGAGATCAATGGATGTGGAATGTGAAGGAACTGATTGTGTATGATTTATTAAGAACCCTGAAATAGGAAAGAATGTCTTCCTTATATACATGGTACCCAGTACATAGAAGATTTGAGTAAATATTTGTTGAGATGATTGATATATTAATGTAGAAGCAGTTGGGGTCTGATAGAGACTTGGGATTTATTGATATAAAAGAAGGCTTAGTACCTATAGTAGATCCATGTAGCCTAGAACAGTGCTGTTCAAAACAGCCATTTTGTGAGCTCTTTATTCCTTGTCCATAAGGATATAGAGAGTTTGCAGGAAGTACAAATTGATGTCATTAAGGAAGTCTTACTACTTAAAAAAGAAAAAAGCATTCTTAGGGTCAAAGTTGATTTAAATCATGACTTGTTGTTAGATATACTTTGAATAGGTCTGGCCTAAGAGACCCAGTGGGTGGTGGAATGAAAACAAAGAAAAGGAATCTTGAACAATGATTGTATTCATAGTAATGACAATAATAATTGCTGTCACCCTTATTGAATACTGTACTAACTGCTTTCCATGCCTTATCCTCTTTAATCTTTACAGCTATCTTGAGAGGGATATTATCATTTCCATTCTTGGCTGAGGCTCACAGACTTAAAGTAACTTACTTAGTGTCCCCTAGTAGCCCCAAATTTGTCTGAATTGAACATACAGGCTCTTAACTATGTCTCCTGCTGCAGTTTGGTTTCCATACATGATTCTGATAGTAACTAATCTGAACACAATTTAATCAAAACACAAATGCTTATGCTATAAAGGGCAGCAAAAATTTTAAGCTTCCTTAAAAGAAGTGAGGGAATGAAAAACTGACTTATATTTAAGGTACCTTTCTGTCATGTAGAGGTATTTTGCTTCTTGTTGAAATGTCCTTCCAAAAAGTCCTGTATTGCTGCAGGTTGCTACTCTCTTTGCATGGTCAATTGTGCATCAAATCCAGTCAATTTTATTGGAGTTTTGGGGTGACTGGATTGCTCTAGGCAGATCTCCTACTGCTATGAAGCAGTTAAACTGCCAAACATCCAACTCCATTTCACTGGAGTTGAAGGACTAGACAAGGTTTCCAGCTGTGGAAATATGAATAGTAAAATATATAGTATTACGACATTTTCTTGCCAATTAAAGAACCATCTCTAAGGGAGTTAAGAGGAAGTTAAAAGGAGGAGTGGATAGAGAACTGACTTTCAGCAAAATATATACTGTGGGATTCCTGCTAGCATCCAAGAGGATGTTGCTACTTGGTGCTAGAAGCAGCATTTTTTTTTTAAAGCAAATTCCTGGTAATGTCTGAACTACATGGTTTGAGTCCAAGGTAATTGGTGAATTGTATCATCTGATGGAATCAGAAATAGCACAGGTAAATTAAAATAATGTTAACTTGCTTACACTGCATGCCTTTAATTGAAACACTGCAGCACATTAGAAATATAGCTGCATCTCTAGGGCTGGGCATGTTGGTGCATGCCTATAGGTGGCAGCTTAGGAAGCCCCGGCCGGGACCGTGGATCATGGTTCAAGTCCTGCCGGGGGCACGTAGAAAGACCTAGCCCCCCAAAAGATAGCTGGGCGTGGTGGCATGTGCCTGTAATCCCAGCTACCTGGGAAGCTGAGGCTGGGGATTGCTTGAGTCTGTGGTACCCCAACGTGAACCTGCGGTTCTACGGGCAAAAATAGCGAGACCTAGTCTCAAAAAAGAAAGAAGGAAATATATCTGCATCTCTCATGTAAAGATGAACCAGCCCTCTTCACTTGTAGTTCTTCTGTTCTCAAATAAGTACATATTCAGCTCATCCATTTTAAATGCTTCCTCATGAAGTCCCTGCTGACACTAGGAAATGTAATACAGAAATGAATACCATCTGCATTGTCATCTTCAATTGCTGCAGAAAACAGTTCTGACCACATGCCTCAAAATAAGTGTTCATACATAAGATTAGATTAGACTTACCATGTTCAGTGTGCTATGGAAGCCTAGTGGGACTGTGGACAGGGGAAGGAGGATGATAATGCTATAGCCTGAGGGGAATGAAGTGGTGCCATCACCTCATACCAGGTCTGTGACTTGGTTGTCACTCTGAGACAGCTGATTCTTGAATTGTGCAGGAGTTAAGGGTACTGATCCCTATATAGTGAAAAATCTGCATTTAATTTTTGGCTCCCCCCCTAAATAAACTACTAATATCTTGCTGTTTACTATGAGCCTCACTCATAACATTAACAACCTATATTTTACGTGCTGTATGTATTGCATAGTATATTCTTCATATAAGAAAATAATTGTTATTGAAATGATAAGAAAGAATACATTTATTTATAGTACTTTATCATTTTTATTCCTACCATAATTCTGTGTTGTCTGTTTACAAGAAAATTTTCGTATACGTTTACTTGCACAATTCAAACTGATATTGTTCAAGGGTAAACTCTATTTGCTTTCTAAGTCTCTAATGGTACCCTAATGGATTCTATGTCCCTGCTCCAAGACTTTTCTAGATTAGCTGGTAGAGGGTGGAATTCTTGGTCAGTAGATTGCAGTGAAATGAGTGATCAGGTGATTAAAAAGACCACCTTCTTTGTATAGAGATGAGAATACAATAGAATGATTAGTTTTAAAATAATGAGCTCATTATATTAATTGCTCTGGTCTCCCCTTTCTGATCCCTGAATTCCCTCTAAAGCCTACCTGGAAAGTAGGAAGTATAGGTGAGAAGGACCAGCGCTGTCTTATCAAGTCCATAAAACCTTGCAGGGCCACATTCCTCAGGTCATTGCTTTGACCCCTTGAAAAAGGAGCACCTTTATTTTTAGCCATTTAAAGATCTGAATAATTTGTTTCACTACCTACATTTCAACGTATAATTTCACTGTTGTAACAGTATTTATGTAGTATATGTAGCAGTCTCATACCATCTAACGCACCCATTTTAGTATACATTTCAGTGCTTATTAGTATAATCACAGATGATGAGTCATTGCCAAGATCAGATATAGCATGTTTTCATCATCCCTTACAGAAAGCCCACACACATTAGGGGTCAGCTCCCATAATTTCATCACCCAACCACTTTTTTTGTCTCTAACTTGCCTATTTTTTAGGCATGTTTTACTTAAGTGGAACCATGCATTATGTGAAACTTTGTGACCAGTTCCTTTCACTTATAAATGTCTTTATGCTTCTCCCTGCTGTGGCATGTCACTACTTCATTTCTTTTTATTGCCCAATAATATCCCATTGTATTGTTAAACTAAGTTTTGTTTATCCACAAATCTGTTGATGGATATTACTTGATTTCTGATAGGTTTTATCTTTTCCCCTCTAGTAAGAGGTGACAATCTTGGTGGCAGGGATACTTTTGATGTTTTTTGTACTCCCCACAGAGCTTGGTATTGTGTCCTACAAGTTGTAGGTAATCAAATGTTTTTTGGGTAATACCTGGATGAATACAGTCATGGTCCTTTTTTGTGTGATTGTTAAAATTTGAGTATATTTCTTGTACTCTAAAGGTTAGCATTGGAATTATTTACAATTTACTGTTTCTCTGGTTGTAAGTTGGGAAGACTAAATGTCCTGTTTTCTATCTTTAGGCTCCAGATGGCACTGAATTGCAGTCAGTCAGAACACATGAAAACAAATATCAAGAAAAAGATGGTATGTTGGGCCTGTTCTCTTATATTTTCTCTTTTATTAGTATAACAAACAGATCCAACCTTTTAAAACATTCACTTTTAATACTAATAACCAAATTCTGTTAAAAAAAAAAAAAGTAAATTCTCTTAAAATACTAATATAAGGTGCTCAAGTAAAAAATTATATAAGGCTGAGTGAGCATAGAGTAGACCTTGGATTTTTTTTTTAATGTTTGTATATAAATATTCAGTCTTTCCATATAGCATTTACCATGTGCTTCCACACTATGTAGAGATGTTTTCCTCATTAAGCACACCCAAAGGCTCTAAGTAGTCAGTGCTATTCTTAACCTGTTTTGCAGATGAGAGCTCTGTGATTTAGATATTGCAAATAAGACATTGCTAGTAAGTAGAACTAGTGACTTTAAAGTCTCATTTTCAAATCTGATGTCTTTACTTCATAAGTGCATTGCTTTACAGACAGTTTAGGAAAACAAACAAACAAAAAAGTTAAAAAAATTCTTTTGGTAATTGGTTATAACGTCTTCCTTAATACTTTCCCTTTTCTATTAGTTTTTAATTTAGAGACGAATTAGCAATTCAAGGCATGCATGAAATAAAAAGACTATTTATATTTATCAAGAATTTATAGCTTTCAATGGTTTACAAAAAGAAAATTTTTTTCTTAAAAAAATAGATTTAAGCTTAAAAGTTTAATCCATAATGTGTTGTTATGTAGTACATTATAATAAAGATGGTCTGTGGCTGCAGGATTCCAGTTTGGAACTTGTTCTTTTTTCTTATGTTCTTAAAACCTGTTCCTGGAGTGTCCCTGCCATTTATAGTTTTGTATTTCAATTGGGAACAGGGAGGAAAGAGTATCAGGTAAACTGGGGAGGACTGGTAAGTGTTCCCAACGTTCCTATAAAAAGTATGGATTGGTCCAAGATTATAGGGGACATTTTTGAGGCAAGAAGTATCTAGTTCTATACTTTTCTTCCTGTAATTTATCTTAGAGCTTATCTTCTGCAGCCCCTCCTATAGTTAACACACAGATATATATATATATATATATATATATATATATATATATACATTTATAAGTGATAGTTTAATAACTTGTTATGATATATATTATATGTATTATATGTATACATACATGAGCATTTATATATCTCTGTGTGGGGGGGACACGCACATAAGTGTTTGCTGGGACACATAAGTGTTTGCTGATATAAATGTGTAACTGAAAACTCCAAAGACAGTAAGAAGCAAATGCTTTTATAGATAAAAAATATAGACATATCTCTGTATTTTTATCTATGAAAGCACTTCCTCTCTACTATTCTGTGGAGGTTTCTTTACTTTTTTTTTTTTATATCAGAATGAAATTACTGGGTGTTTCCCCAAGTCTATGTCCCAACAAACACTGAAGTGACAAACAAGCTGAAATCATTACCACTGGCTTGCTAGAGAACTGGGTCATCAAGAGAGACAGATGAGTCTTTTGTGCCAATATCAATATGCTTTGGGGAAGAGTGACTGGCGAGTGCTAAATGAATACTGGGGAAAACATTGTCCTTTCTTGATGTTTTCCTCTCTTGCCAGAAATGATGATGTAGGCTATATAAACAGAAGTTCTGGGAGACAAGTTCATTATATGAACACTTTCCAGCAGGCGAGTAAAATGTGACAAGCGTAATGCCTGATTTACATCTGCTTTTGCTGGAATGCTGTGAAGTGGGCATAGAGCCTCCAATCCGAATAATAAGAATGTGTGTAAAGCCATCCAAGTCACTGAGTATTTACTACTGCACCTGCCCTGAGCCATGCCATGCTCTCGTTGCCAGTGAATTAACCAGTGTTGTGCTAACCTTCAAAGGTTCGGAATAAAATGCATGAAAAGCATTGTGTGTGGTTTAGAAGTGGAGTGCTTTCTCCTTGGAATCTGCAGGGGTGGCAGATAAAGTCTACTTTAAATGTTTTACCCACATTTTTATACAAGTTTAATCAAAGATACTATTCTAAATGAAAAACTAACAAATGTTAATGTTGCAAGAGTTGTCATGTTTTAAATTAATTAATCTACTGTGTGTCAAATCTTAACTTTTCACCAAATTGTACAGCTTTGTGGAGATGGATAAACCACTGTCTGAGAGTTACTAGCAATATTAATTATTAATAATGCCCACATAATTTAAAATATTTTCGTATTAGTATGTGTACTTTCTTCTTTGGTTTCCATGGAGAGAGGAAATTAAAAAATAATAATAAAGGCATTTCAGAATACTTGGGGTAGACTGAAAAACTTGAAAAAAATTTACAACCCAATGCTATAATTTCTTAAAAACCAAAGGTGAAAAATAGAGAATTTTATTTATATTATTTGCACTTTAAGTGCTAATAGATTTATCACAGCATTTTTTATTTTTCCCTTTGTTCTTAGATGATTCACTATATACTTCATGCCCAAGAAACCATCTGTTGGTTGTAGCAACACTCCACTATCACCCTTAAAACTGATTCTATCTGCATTCTTGCCTTTTTGGGGTAAAAATTCATACTTCAATGTGTTCTAGTTTAATCATAATTATTTCGAATTCAGCATAGGACTTTTTTTTTTTTTTTTTGAGACTAGGTCTCGCTATTTTTGCCCATGGAACTGCAGGCTCTTGTTGCCCAGGATACTACGGACTCAAGCAATCCCCAGCCTCAGCTTCCCAGGTAGCTGGGATTACAGGCACGCACCACCACGCCCAGCTATTTTTTTGGGACTAGGTCTCGCTACAGGCCCCAAGCAGGACTTTAACCGCGATCCCTAGCCCCGGCTGCTTCATAGGCTGAAGCTTACAGGCACGAGCCACCGTGCCCGGCCTCATAGGACATTTGTTGATGACAGTATGATTGTAATTGACATTGAGGTGTTGAGGAGAAAGGGAGGAGTTTTAGGATCTTATCTACAAACACATAGTCTTTTAAAAGATTCATCTGGAAAGGTAGCTTCTAATTTGAGAAAATAGCTAATCCTTTCCCCCCTCTTAGAATGGTTTCCCAGGAAACCAATAAAAGCATTCACAATAAAGCATATAACATTGTAAACGAGTGGGAAAATAGAATGAAAATTGTGCTTTGACATTTAAGTTAATGTTTTAAAAATTAATTGTGAAAAGATGTAGTTTTTCTAATTAAAAAGAATTGTCATAGGCTGCTGGAACAGCATAAATGGCATAGCTGACTGCAGATAAATACTATCAAGGAGCTTCAAATTTACTCTTATTTTTAATATTAACATAGGTAAATGTTTATGTACTTCCTTAGCTCTGAGAGTCCCTGAGGACCAACTTTGTGTAGGGCCCAGTGCAAACTGAAAACGCTGGGCTTTGTTCAAATTTTAATTTGGTAGCATTAGAGTGTTAAGCTGAGCATGGGTACCTTGTGGATGTGGATCCTCTGTGTGATTGCACAGGTTGTTGCCTGTGCACAAAATTCACTTTGTTTATTGAACAAGGTGAGTAAGACTAGATTTATATTTACTTAAAAATTTTCTTCAGGGTAAAGCAGTTTTTAATTTAAATGGACATATTCATTTTTTTGGAAAGTAGAGTTTTAATGACATGCACATAGGACATACATTTTTAAAAATTTTTGCCTGTCTTGTTAGTGTGTAAGCCTCTATAATCTCTCTGTCTGTCTGTCTGTGTCTGTCGGTCTGCCTATCTATCTGCCTATCTGCCTATGTATC
>PVHY01001179.1:93872-171481 GCA_004024945.1 Uropsilus gracilis
TCTCTCTATCTCTCTATCTCTCTATCTCTCTATCTCTCTATCTCTCTATCTCTCTATCTCTCTATCTCTCTATCTCTCTATCTCTCTATCTCTCTATCTCTCTATCTCTCTATCTCTCTATCTCTCTATCTCTCTATCTCTCTATCTCTCTATCTCTCTATCTCTCTATCTCTCTATCTCTCTATCTCTCTATCTCTCTCTCTATCCATCATCTATCTATCTCGCAAGCATATATTTAATACAGCGCTGCTCTCCATGAATTAAAGACTTGCAGTGAATAAATACCAGTAGTCTTATCATTGGTTTCATGGAATTTCTAATGTGCATATGGTAATAACCCAAAACTTTCCAAATAAAACTTGAAAATATTTTTTGCTTAGTTTAAAACTGGTATTTTCAGCAACGAGGTTTTTGAATGCTAATTCTTTACCAGAGGATGAACAACAAACCAACCAACCAGATAAACAGAAAACCCAAAATTAAACAAAATATATCTTGGAAATATTGATGTAACTATCTGAAAGATATTTGACTAGACTTATACTTGTAGGAACTTTCATAATCAGGTTCCTGTACCAGGTGCCTCTATCTACTCCCTCAGTGATAAATTTTTGGCACTAACTCTTGTTTTGGAATATTTACTATGATGAATGGGTAACATTCCAGAAAGGAAATGCAGGGTATAGAGAGTTTACTTAAGGAATCTGGTCCTCTGTGAGGAAATTAAATGGTACAGATCTAGTTCTAAGAGATATCACAACAAATTCCTCATCTTTTCCCTTTTAATACCCTGTGTAAAAAAAAAATAGTCTATACATTTTGTGAGGTTTTTTTTACTCAAACTTTGAGATCATCTACCTCTCTTGGATTTAGACCCAGTCCAAGAACTGTTACCCCAGGGAAAGAGTCACAATTGAACTAGGACTTTGTTGTCACTAGTTCCCTATCCCCCTTGTGCCTTTATGGGATTTCTGGATTGTACTTTTTTTTTGAGACTTGGTCTCCCTATTTTTGCCTGTGGAACCGCAGCCCATTGGTACCATGGACTCAAGCAATCCCCAGCCTCAGCTTCCCAGGTAGCTGGGATTACAGGTGTGTGTCACCACACCCAACTGGTTTTTTTTTTTTTGGAAATAGGTCTTACTATGTTGCCCTAGGCAGGACATGAACTGTGATCACCAGTTCCAGCCACGCTTCCATAGGTTGGCGTTTACAGGCATGCACCACCGTACATGGCTTGGAGTATACTTAATTTTAATTATTGCTAATAGTAAATGGTACTTTCCGCAAAGATTTTAGTAGAGGCGACATATTAGAAGTGAGAAGAAAAAAAGGGGGTGGGGGATATAAACAAGCATATAAATTGGACCTCTTCCTTTTTTTTCTTTCCAGTCCAGGCACCTAGCATGGTTGTTGGTGTAAAGGACCTCAGTTCACGAGTACCTGAGCAGGCACCTGTCTCTGAAACAGATATCAACCTAGAAGTATCATTTGCAGAGCACGCATTCAATCAAAAAGAGAGCTCCAAGGATAAGACCCATCGGAACAAAGACAATGATGCTCCATTACCTGTACGTAGTAAATTCTTCAAATGTCACTAAATGTGAGAGTATATTGTTCAAAGAATTTTTGCTCATCAGTTTCTTATTTTGAAAGTTTTAAGATTCATAGAAAGATTGAATGAGTAGAAAAATAAATACCCGTAAAGTCTTTGTGTATATCTATTCAACAGTTAGCAAACTATATCTTGGTTTCCTCTTTTCTACTTCTGTCTATGTATATATGTTATATATGTTCTACTATAGGTTATCTTAGCAAGGGCATATAAAACTGTCATAATACTTAAAAATGAAGACTAATAGAAAATTACATTTAATATAGTCATGTTAAAATTTGCTCAATCATCAAAATATTGTACTGTTTCCTTCTCCATCCTCATGGGGACTCTTCAAACAAGGGTTGTATATTGCACTTGATGTCATGCTTGTCTGGTTTCCTTCAATCTAGATAAGATACCCTGCTTTTTCTTTAATATGTTTGAAGAGTTCAAATCAGATTTCTGATTGTTGGACAGCTGAATGCAAGTTAAATATTTCTAATCGAATGGCTGATATGTGCCTTCAGTTGCAGTATCAGAAAAATGGATATCAAGTAAACTCTCTATAGGTGATAGGAGTTTGATGATTTGGTGAAGATGATTTGTGATCCATGAGAGGTCTGAATATCCTACTTGTCTATAGCAGTAAATTTATTGCCCAGTGATTTCACTATATATTTGTAATACTTGCCTGAAAAAATAACAAGGTGTTTGAGAAGTGGTTATTTTCTAATTCTGTTATTCTTTCTATTTTGATTGACAGTCTTCTGTAGCAATTGCTTTTTCTCCCTTTTCTGTTTTGGTTTTAAGTATTACTGTCAATTGCTGGCTTCCTTTATACTCATCCAGTATCTTATAAATCATTATTTTTCTTTGACATTAAAATTTACACAAATTTGACCAATGGGAGCCCGGCAAGATTGTTCACATGCATTGTAACATGAACTCATTATTCTTTCACGTCTTTGCCTTCTAACACAAGATGTTCCCATCTTACCCTGTACTTTTCTTCCCTAGGACTTAAAAAGAATCCACTTCTTCAAGGAATTCTGGTTCCTATTAGTATCAGACTATTTCTAGAAACCAAGTTCTATGTACTGAGTGTTCTCATTGCTACTGACTGCCTTAAATATATTTTAAAAGCTACATTTGGTAAGATTTCATACATGCCAGAGTTTAAAAGAATATTATAATGAACTCCTCAATACTCATCACATAGCCTGAACAGTTATTTAACTTATAACAAGTTCTAACTTATTTATACACAAGCTAGTTCTTATTCTGTGTTATTTTGAAGCATATCTCTGAATTTTATTTTGTTGCCTATAAATATTTCTGTGTGTATTTCTGAAAGATAGTCATTTTTAAAAATTCATAATTGCTACCGTACTTAAAAAAAGTAAGCAATTCGTAATTTCAAAGATCTAGTCAGTGTTCAAGACTTAAACTTTAACAGAACTTACAGGTCTAGTTTAAAATACAATAAAACTCAAGATTTTATTTTTTATAATTTGAGTCAAGATCCAAGCAAAGTTCAGGCACTGCGTTTAGTTGGTATATCTTATAAGACTCTTTGAATCCCATAATCTATTCTTTTATTTCCTCTCTTCTTTTTCCTCTTCCTTTTTTACTTAAAAATACTCTTTTGGTCAAATTTTTATGAAAATAGTATCTCAACTGATATGATTGTAGAGATAGTTCCCTGGGCTTGTATGGTACATTTTCTGCTCCAGACCTAAAATGATCGCTTTTGTAGGGAATTCTGGTTACATTTAGTAGATATATACTGTTGTGACTATGGTAAGGATTCTAGGAGTGTCTTTTTTCTAATCATTGCTTAAAGCCGTTTCTGAGAACATGTGTACGTTTGTATCTTCTTTCTTCCTTATTGAGAATAGTGGTTCTCAGAAAACAGCAGAAAATATAAGTAGAATATCACACAATGACTTGTTTTATACTGCATTGATGCACAGCATTCACAGAATAACAACACCAACATGATAACAACAGTGTGATTCCTAGAAAATAGTTTAAAGTTATTTTTCTTTTCTGCAGTTATTTATGTTCTTGGAATATATTCCCAAAATATATAACAATAAATGATTGTGCTTTAGCTTGCTTAAGATAGTTGTTTTCATAGAGTTAAGTCATCAGCTAATAGTTGGTAGAGTTGATTTGTTTTATTTCCAGCTTTTTGGCATTTTTATTGCAGTTTTTGATATTTAACTTTGATTTGTAAGCATGTAAGATATTTATGTATACCAAAATTCAAGTCTACAACCGGAGTCCAAATGTTACTCTGTTCCCTCCCTCATCTGTCAGGCAAACTCATTTTCATTTTAGGGTTTATCCTCCTATATTAAATAAATGGTAGCACACTATGCACTTTTCTCTACCTTGATCTTTTTTGACTACCTGGTATATCGTGGAGATTGCTCCATATTATATAGAGGACTATTTCCCTCATATCCTTACAGATATAATCTCTTCCTTTGTGAAGATATTTCATAATTTATTCAAGCAGTCCCTCCTACTGGGGGACATCTGGGTTGTTTTCAGGGCTTATGATATATATTTAAGAATATGTTTTTGTACTTAGTGGGAAAAGTGAAAAAAAATAGTATGCATGATTTAACTTACATGATCCATACCCTCAGACTGTTTTTAGCAAAGTATCTTTTAAAGCTGACAGTCTTTATCTCAAGATGGAAAGGATTTAAAACGATTGGCAGTAGAATTGAAGTGAAGGCTATGTTGAGTTTTAAGGTATTAAATGTAAATTAATTTCTACTAGAGAGATTTTGAAACAAAACATCCTCTCATTTTACAATCTGTATAATTAACTAACTTGTGACTGCTTACTTTATTTTATGAAACTTAGAATGACCTTCCAGTTTCCATCCCTCTGCTGCTCCATGTTTGCCATGGAAACCGTAGCTGATCCTTTGAGGTGTAGCTCAATATCTGGCTTGACTTTAAAGTCTTTTCTGATTGTGAATTTTTATTAAGGAAAATATATAAAATCATCTTTAATTTACTTGGTGCCTTGCATTTGATAGTTTTTGTCAGTCTATTCATGTATTTATGCATGTTTACGTCTGTTCATTTATACAATCATTTATTTATTTGTCTTCTAGGAGGCACAGACATTGTAAGATTTCTACAAATATGGTTGATAAAGTGAATATTTATATTTACTACTCTGAAGCAGGTGTCTAAGCAGATAAAACCATACATTCCATTTCTACTCCATGTTCTCCTGCTTCTGCAAATAAATAGAAGGTTTTATATAATACTCATTTGACCACATTTTATCTGTACTTTCTTTTTTTTTTTCTACAGCAATGAACAGTCTTTGTTAATGCTTTATTATCTCTCACAGCAGACTCAGACTTTTAAATTTGCAGATCAGGTGTACCCATCAGTTCCTTGGGAACTAGCCCAGGGCTCAATCTGTGCTTTGAGTGGCCCCACCAAAAATAAACAACACTCAGGCACTCTCTGGGAAGCACCTCCAGCCCCAGGCACCAAGTGTCAGCATGTTGGTAATTGGCTCAAGTCTTAGACTGAACATTTTATTGACTCTAGTCAGGGATTTAAGGGGCCCAACCACACCAGTGGCCTTAAGCCACTCTTGGAAGTACTTCTGACAGCAAACATACCATCAGTGCCTTGTACAGGCCACAGTCTGGCCATACTGTGCAGGGTCCCACCTGACAGCATCAGCACCCTAGCCTACTCCAATGAGTTCCCTGGCCCAGTTTGCTAAGAATGTACATGTGACTTAAGAGGCCAAACCCACAATAATGAGTTCCTGAAAGCAGTTGGGAAGATAGAATAACACATCCTATGGCTGCAGTAGCCCTAAGGGTAATACTTTACCAAGAAAGAGACCCCAGTCACAAAGACATGGAAGATCTATACCTCTTATCAGACACAAATATGAGTTTGCCATCATAAAGATATTTGAAAGTTGCAGAGAAGACCCAGAAAAGTGGCAGAATGATTAAGGAAATAATACAGCAAGAGGACATAAAACTTATCATTATACACACACCAAATGAATGAGGACCAAAATATATTAGACAACTACTATCAACTCAGAAAACACATGTTGGGAAAAAACATTTGTGGTGGGAGACTTCAACACCTCCCTCTCACCTATGGGTAGATCAGTGAGACAAAAAGTGGGGACACAATACCTTTAAACAAAGATCGTGTGGACTTAATAGATATCTATAGGACTTTGGACCTCACAAAAACAGAATATACATATTTTTCAAATGCACATGAGGCATTCTTCAGAATTGACCACACAGTGAACTACAAAACAAATGTCAACATTCTTGAATATGAAATCATAAGTATCTTCTTGAAGCATAAACCTATCAATTAGAATTCAGGCACAGAAAGAGAACAGGAATGACCTCTAATATGTGGAGACTGAAAAACACAAGACTGAAAGACCACGGGTTGAAAGAAGAAATCAAAAAATGCCTTGACACAAATGATGGAATACAACTTTCCAAAAAGTATGGGGCATAGCATAATAAGAACTGAGAAGGAAGAATATAGTAATAGAGTCCCCCATCAAGAAACAATGAAGTGCTAAAGCAAACAACCTAGTCTCTCATCTTGAGAAACTTGAAAAAGAACAACAAGAAATTCAAAATCAGTAGAAGGAATGGAATAATAAGAATTAGTAGATAAGTAAAAGAAATAGAAATAAAAAAAGACAGCCCAAAAGATCAAGGAAACCTTAAGTTTGTTCTTTTGGGGGTGGAACCCAACAGGCCAAATCTAGATAGATTTCCGAAGGGAAAAGAAGAAAATTCAAATAAATAGGATCAAAAATGGAAGAGAAGTCACACAGATACTGTAGAAATTCAGAGGACAATTAGAGAAAACTATAAACATTTACATGCAAACAAATTGAACATAAATCATTTGAGGCAATCATTTGAGATTGAACAGAGAAGAAATGGCTAACCTGACCAAATCAGTCACAATCAATGCAATTGAAACAGTAGTCTAAACTTCCACAAAAAAATAAAACTCCAGGACCAGATGGCTTCACAAGTGATTGCTACAAAACTTTCAATGATGAACTAATAGTTATCCTGTTCAAACTCTTGCAAAATAATTAGGAAAGAAGGAATATTCTCAAACACACTTAATGAGACCAACATTACACTAATACCAAAACCAAACAGACAGCAAGCAGAAAACTACAAACCTGTCTTCCTAAAAATATAGATGCAAAGATTCTTAAGAAAATCTTAACACACTGAAGCCAACAATGCATTAAAATGATTATACATCGTGACCAAGTGGAGTTCATACTCTGAGCACAGATGGTTCAGCAACCATAAATCAATCGATGTAATGATCACATCATCAAAAAAGGAAAATAAAGACTATATTATCATATCAATAGATACGGAGAAAGTATGTGACATGATTCAGCGTCCATTTATGATGATAACACTTGAAAAACTGGAGATAAATTGAATATATCTTCATAATAGAAGCCATGTGTAACAAACCTGCAGCTAGTATTTGTCTTAGTAGAAAAATATTGAAAAGTCTTTCCATTAAGATCTTGTGCAGGTCTTCTCTCATAATTATTCAGCATAGTTTTAGAAGTCTTAGCTAGAGCCATTAAGCAAGAAAAAGTTATAAAGGAATCTTAATTAGGAAAGAAAAAACTCTTGTAATTTGCAGATGACATCATAATATACATAGAGAACCCTGAAAACTGCATAGAGAAACTAATTAGAACAACCAGTTCAGCAAATTACTAAGATACAAAATCAATGAGCAAAAATCAGTTGCCCTTTTATATGATAACTTTTTATGTGAAAACTGTGATCTAGAAGAAATAAAAAGGCATCAACTGATATTTTCACCCAAAAATTAAATACCTGTTAATAAACCCAACAGTAGTGGTGTAGCACCTATACAGGAAAGCTAGTAAACGTTGTTAAAATAAGTGGAAGTCACAAGTAAATAAAAGGATACCCTGTCTCTCAGTAGGAAGAACCAGCATTGTCAAAATGGTGATCATCCTCAAAGCAATTTACAGATTCAATGCAATTTCAATAAAAATCTCAATGGCAATTTTTAAAAAGTGACAAACATTACTGAAATTCATATGGAGCCACAAAAGACTATCAATAGCCAGAATTCTTAACTTTAAAAAAAGGAGAAAAATGGTAGTATTATCCTTACTTCAAGCTATTCTATAAAGCCATCATAATTAAAATACCACAGTACAGGACCATAAACAGAACAGTACAATAGAATTGAGAACTCAGAAATAAAACCACACATTTACGGATAACTCATCCATGACCAAGGAGTGAAAAAGATAAACTGGAACAAGGAAAGATTCTTCAATAAATGGTGCTGAGAAAATTGGACTGCCCATGTAAAAGAATGAACCTAGACCACTATCTCAAATGAAAATCAACTTAAAATAGATGAAAGACTTGGATGTAGACCCCAAAACAATAAAATACATAAAAGAAAACAGGCAAAACTCTGCATGACATAAATGTCTTTGTGGATTCATCCTCAACAGGAAGGAAACTAAATGATAATATAAACAACTGGATTTACATGAAACTAAAAAGCTTCTGTACAGTGAAAGGAGAGAGTAACCAAACAAAGAGACATCCTACTGACTATGAGAAAATATTTGCACACCATACATCTGATGGAACTGATACTGAAGATCTACAAAGAGTTTTCACAACTCATCAAAGAGAAAACAAACAGCCCAATCAACTATGAGCAGAATACCTAAGCTGGCACTTCAAAGAAGACATGCAGATGGCCAGCAGGCATATGAAAAGATGTTCATCAATGCCTATCTGAGAAATGCAAATCAAAATCACAATGAGCAACCATCTCTTAGCAGTGAAAATGGCCAATATTAAAACAAAGAAACAGAAAACAGAACCATAAACAATGAATTCTGGTGAGGGTGTGGAGGAAAAGGAATATTTTTACACTGTTGGTAAGAATGTAGACTGGGTCAGCCCCTATGGAAAGCAGAGTGGAGGTTCCTCAAAAGACTAAAATGGATTTGCCATATGATCTAGCAATTCCACTCCTAGTTATCTACCCAAAGAATAAAAAAATGCTAATTTGAAAGAAACCTATACGCTATGTTTATAGAATCACTGTTTTACAGCCAAGATATGGCAACAATTCTAATGCCCCCAAACAAAAGAGTGGGTCACTAAGATGTGGTATGTGCATATACACAATGGACAACTACTGAGCAATCCTAAAAGATAAACTATGCTATTTTTAGCAACATGGATGGACCTGGAAGGGATTATGCCAGCAAAATAAGCCAGAAGGAGAAAGTTAATGTTTTCAATTATATGTGGAATATGGAGATACCAAACAAAAGTCCTTACAAAGAAAAAATTCTATGACCAGCTCTTGAAAGGTGACCATAGATCTGAGGCATCCAGTAAACAAAGGGAGGTGTAGGTGAGGAGTGGGGGAAAGGCTGAGAAATGGGGGAAAGCACAATGTACTCTGGTGAAGAACTATCAGTGCTTTGGTGGTAGCAGAACTATGATGACCACACCTGTGGGGAGAAATCCTTTTTAGGTCATAATACTAACAAGGATGTAAAATCACAATAATTCATTAAAAAACTAACCCCCCAAAAAATTGAAGTTCAAGTTTTATAACCTTTAATGGATTTTAGTTTGAAAATTTATCTACCCAGTGTATTTCAGAAAGTGTGCTCTGTAATTATTTCTCTCATATCAAATGCTCTCTATGAGAGATTTTTCTGCCCTCTCTTTTTCATACAAGAAAGGAGGTTAGGAGATTGATTATCATTCTGAGACTTGGTTTCAGTGACTAAACTTTTGAACCATAGTATTTTTCTGGAAGACTATGCTGACTCCACTAAAGATATGTACACTAAGACGGCTGGATGGATAGATAGATGATAGATGATAGGTAGATAGATAGATAGATAGATAGATAGATAGATAGATAGATAGATAGATAGATAGATAGATAGATAGATAGATAGATAGATAGATGATAGATGATAGGTAGATAGGTAGATAATATATAGATGATAGAGATAGATAGATGCATTTAATTTAGATGTGACTCTAAGTTCCTTATCCTAGAGTTATTGAAAACTTGTTTAGCATAAATTGTTTAGCATATTGTTTAAGATCCTGGTTTGCTGAGTCCATCATATGCAATAGAATTTTAATAACACTTCCTCACCCTACCTTGGAGAATAAAATCAGTAAGGATTTATTCAGAAGTGTTTCAGATCACAGCTTTGAAATAACTATTATGAAGTCTATATATGAGGTGCATGCTTATACTGTAGTTCTCACATCTTTATTTAGTGTCTTTTGAACTCATTAAGATGTGTTTAATGCAAGTAGATCCATGTTTTCTAACACTTTTGAGTACCTGAAAAAAAACAGACAATGGAGACCCAAGTTGAGAGTTGGCTAGAGAATGAAGCATATTTGGAGGAAAGTAAGGCTCTCAAAAGAAATGACAGCTAGAGGTTTCATGAGGAGACTGAGAAGTTATGCCAGACATAAACTTGTTCATAACACAAAATTAGATATTTAGGATTATGATCTTAAATTGTCAAGAAAGGACAAGTCATGGCTCTTGCTAACTCATTTAAGAGTAAGGAAATACTTAAAGAAAGCAAGACCTGAATTTTCCCACAATACCATTTTTCTGGAAAGTTAGTCATTCTCTGGAAATGGCAAAAACATTTACAATAAAATCACATTTGCACATGGAAATATCTTAGGTAAGATGAATTTTCTAGCAGACAAGAAAAAAATCATCTCTTGAAAATGAACAAGTGAGAATAGATTCTCTTGCTTTCCATGTTGAAGCTACAGTGATTCAATGAGTAAAAAAAAGTTGTCCATCATTACTGATGAAGTACATAAGGGTCTTCTGGTACCACAAGTCCTAAGAACAAGGGGTGTAGTCTGGGAAGAGTTACCTGTTTTATGTATGGTAGCACATGGGAACCACTGAACTCATATATTTCGAGAAAATTTTGTTTCATTCTTTATGTACGTTTTTAAAAAAGCAAGAGCTTTTCCCCTCTGAAACTGCATTGCCTTTGCTTAGCCAAGTAACTGAACCATCTAGTCTATTAACTAAACAAAAAAAACAACAGGAAACTTCATAAATATTTAAGGCTGTTGTTATGAATTAAACATTGGAATAAAGAACAAACTCCTTTCATTAAATACAATGTTAAATAAATAAATAAAAACTCCTGACATATATTGTAGGTAAACCCACTGTTTGAACTAACAATATTTCAGGTTTCTCTAAACATTTACTTTGAGTAATGCTTTAATAATTAGGTTACATGTGTTTGGCTTATCAGACCAGAGTGACAGATTTTAATGAAACACTTAAGAATTTAAAATGTTGTTAAATAGGTATGGTTCAGTCCTTCTGAAAACAAAACAATAAAGAGAACTATGAGACCAGACATGAAGAAAAGGGGAGAGTTTTTTGTTGTGATTTTTAAAGCTCAGTGTAAATCACAGGAGAGGAAAACTTCAAGCCAATGTCCTGTACTCTCACTGAATTTGATTCTGTGATTTTCTGTTTGTACAATATACATTTTCATTCATTGAATATACAGGCACAGAACACCTATAATGTGCCAAGCATCAGATGCTATAGGGTTACAAAGGTGATAAAGACATTGCTTCTCTCCTCAAAGGAGTCAAACTCCTATATCAACAATTAACACCTAAACTTTCTCCTCACCTGCTCTGGTGACAGAGAAAATGGAGCAAAACAGACTGACTGCCTGACATTTGAGTTTAGAAGATATGAATTGTCATTGGCTACATGACTATTTATTTGTCTCTTTACCAAACCTCAGTTTTCACACCTAGAAGATGCTGTAATAATTCCTACCCTGTTGGTATAATTACAAAAACTAGTCAAACATGCGTATTGTGGGTTTTTTTTCTTTCTATCTTGCTAAGTTGGGATCTGTTTTTTCCCATTTTCCAAATGAAGTGACTGAGGCACAGAGATGATTTAATTTAACAAATCCAGATAGCTAGTAGGAATGAATAAAGACAGGATTAGCTCCCAGCAGTCTGAAACCAAGTTCTCAACCCCTTTGCACTACATCATTAATACATGCTTGAAATTCACTCTTGCTACATGTTTAATGTCATCTATTGCTGTTTTAGTTGATGTTCTCAGAATAATGTTGAGAAAGTCATCTTCTCTTTGATCGTAGGTTCTCTTGAGACTGTATCAGGTTCTATAGAAGAAGGCTCTGATTCACTTGGCATTGAGTTTTCCTAAAACAACTTTGCTACTCAGTTATCAAAAGTTTCAGGTTTTATGAATTTCTCTAGGACAGCAACTCTTCAGCCATTTCAATCTTAAGTCTTTTAGGCTCTTAAAAATCATTGACCTTAAAAGCTTTTGCTTAGTCAGTAAGGAAAGGACACAGGGTAACATTGAGAAAAATATCTTTCATGGATTTTTGGTGCTTTGATAAAACCTGCAGTTTGTGACCTGGACCAGCATTGCAGTTTGACATCATTGTATCTCTAGGGCTTGCAAGTCTGTAAGTTTGTTGTGTTTGAACAAAGAGAGAAGGCATATGCATATTTCTGCAGAGATTATAGATCCTTGAAATGTTCTGAGGAGATTATAGATCCTTGAAATGTTTTGAGGAGCTGGAGAAGACTGGTATAAAGCATTTTTGAATATTGACTTTCTCTGATTAATTTCCATAGAAATTTGTCACCAACCTATATTCCTGAATTATGAAATATGAATGTGTAGACTAAGGAGAATTTCTCTTTTGAATAACCGATACTGTGGGAGATAGGAAGGTTTTGTTTTATGTGTATAACATATAACCTATTAAAAGTGAGGGAATTTAAAGATACTTATTAATCCATTTTTAAAAAAAATTAGGGTTAACATGGATGATATTTTTATAAAATTAGTCATTTTCTTAGATAATTAAGTGTGGCATGGTTTTATATTTTAGCAATTAGTAAAAGGTAGCTGAACTTGCATTTTTACTGCATCCAGAAAACTTCACTGTACAGTTACAAGATGAAGAAAGTGAAAAAGGCAATAGTGTTTTAATATTCTTAAAATTTAGCTAGTATTAATTGTCAAGATAGTTTGAATTCCTGGGTTCCTTGAAAGTATATTGAGTGCCCCATGTTTCTGAGGACTGTGCTTTGAAAATAGAAAAATGAGGAAAAACAGGGAACAAAAAGCCATTAAAAAAAGGGGGGGGGGAATAAAATGCAATCAGTTGAACGTCCTTGATCCTCAAGTGAAGAAGTCAAGGGTAAACTCAAAAGCTAAAATCTTGATAATAAGGTAACCACACAATTGTCCTCTGAATTAAATGATCTCCTCTCCCTCATCCATCTCCTAGCTTTCCTCTTCTGCTCCTCCATTTTTTCTTCATCTCTTCATTCCCTTTCAGTTTTACAGAAGAAAAAAAAATTGTCAGATTCCACACATTTAATTAGAATCTGGATGACTGATAAGCATTCTGATTGTGACATTTATGCTCCCAGTCTCTTTGCCAGCCATCCAAGGATATGCAGCCCTCTTAACCTACCTTATTTGAGTATTTGTGAGGGTCTGTGGTGCATACTAAGCACTCACTCATCACTTCTATTTTTATATCATTGTTTTCCACTTCTCCATTGCCTTCCTGCCATAATTTGTGCTTATCTTCTAATCTTCCTTGAAAGAGTAGTCCGGTTCCTCCCACCTCCCCCCCTGTTGGCCTTACTGTCTCCCCTGTTCCTTTGGCCTCTGATCTTAGTACTCTTACTACAAGTCTGGTTCCATTGTCAGTCTTCAGGTCTTGGCTCTTGAATTCCACAGATTTGGGAATTCATCATTGGGACAAATTGCTCTTCAGTCTAAATGAGGAAGTTCTGCCCTAGTTTCATTGTCGTTGTTTTGAACATAACTTCTTTCTATAGTTAAAGTATTTCATCTTTTATATTATTAAAGAAACTGAATGCTATAAACCCTAGATCTATTAATGATTTTTACTTTAGAATTACAGACTTCTAAGGGACAAAACTGGCATTACCAGGATTGGTGATCTAGCACCTCAGGACATGAAGATTGTTTGCCAATTAGCCCTAATTGAGCTGACTGCCCTCTATGATATATTGGGTGTTGAACTGAAACAACAAAAGGCTGTGAAAATCAAAACAAAAGGTAATCTTGCAAAACAGATTTATTTTCATGGAATCAAGGGTGGTTTGGCTTTTTAGCAGTATTCTTGGGAGAGTGAATACCTATAAATTAAACCAACACTTAATTATGTCTGAAGTTCAGATACTTTAAACATTAGTTTCAAAAATTTTATAACTTGATAAAATGTATTCTCTTCTAGACTAAGGAAAACAAGGGCATGATCTAGTATGCCATTACCATAAAAGGAAGTTATGAATCTATGAATCCTAATTTATATGTTCTCTTTTTAAAAGTGCATGCATAGCAAAAGTGTTTGGTTTATGTATGATTTTTTTTTTCAAAAGCAGATCTTACAAAATGACTTTAAGTTGGTTGATCCTGATTAATTACCTTTGTTTATTCATTTGATGGGAAATAAAGTTGTTGGTGGTCCATCCCTTTGTTCACTTACATCCTACTTTAACTATTTTGTAAAAACATTTTTACTCTCGTAAGAAAACAATACCAATATGGCACACTAAACCACTAATTGTACTTATCATAGGTATGTGTAGATTTTCTTTGTAATTAACCTGTAACTATTACATAAATAGAACTATTTTTTATAATTAGAGTAGATATCTGTTCAGTTTTCATTTTTTCAGGATTTTATTGGTGTAGAGATCCAGTTAATTCTCTGTTGATAAAGCTTTACTTTTTAGGAATCTCAGTCCTCTTTTTTAACCTTAAAGGTTATCTTTTAGAGAAAAACCAAGAATGAGGATTAGTGAGTTGCTATGGTAACATTAGCAAAGCCAAGTATTCATCTGATTTAAGTTTAAGAGGGAATTTCTCTGTGGGGCTGAAGTGTACCTTCCCTTCAAGTTCTGTGTTCCATGCTGGGCCCCTGCAGGCCTCATCCTGTGTTCAGTTCTCTGAATTTTTAGCTTAAGGCATGCAATGGTGAATTCATAAAGTTCTTCTAGTTTCCGTACATTCATTATGGATAGTAAAGATTTCAGGTGCTTTTAAAGAAGATCTTCACAAAGCCATCTCATCTCCAAATATGAAACAGACGTATAATGTAAGCAGCTGTGACTCAGTGCTTAACAGAGTGGCTTAGAAAGGTTTTTTGTTTGTTTGTTTGTTTGTTTATAATTATATTCTAGCAGAGATAAAGTTTTAACCCATTTTGATTGAGTATCAATATTAATAGAATAGATGTTTGATCTTAAATTTTTGTGTCTTATCTAAGATGTTTATAAGTTAAACTTTGAGATTTTTGAAGATGACATCATAATTCTTAAACCAAATTTTATTTGTGGAGATGCCATTATTCTCTTGAATGGTATCTCTTTTGATGTCTGTTGTCTGTCCTCATGTCACAAGAAGTCCTCCTTTTCTTGTTCACAAATGATTTCTAGCTTTATTGATAATGTGTGTCACACATTTGTGCTTAGTAGTGAAGCATCTAGGAGTCCTGGGTAGAAGATATACTCATCAGACTGAAGACATATGGTTTTAAATTAGAAAACTATAATTTATTACCTGCCATTTCTTCTGGAATTATTCTCAAATATGTAAGCTACATATTGTAAATCATTTAAACTACAAATTTAAATTCAAAAGTACTAAATATTGACTATATTTTCTGAAGAAAACCATTTGTATGACAAGGTCATAGTATTGGACAGTTTCTCAAAAGAAAGTACACATTTTGCTATATTGTGGAAGGTATAATTAAGAGATGGGTGACAGTTGCTATTAGCCAGAACTTTGGATTACATTTTGTTAGATAGTTGCATATTTTGCAGAGCTCTATTTCTCTTACATAGCGATTTATACTTTTTCATTATCTTGGTGATTATTTGGAATCATTTGTCTAGCTGTCTTTTCTTGCTAGATTACCTGATAAGTCAGGGTCAGAATTTGGGAATATGCCTGCCTCATAGTGAGACAATGTCATTGACTCACTGGTGCTCAATAAATGATTTTATAATTGAATGACAATATCAGATATCTTAATGACAACATTTTGGATTAATGTATCACAGTTTGATTAAAAAAAGAAGTTTTTCTGTTGTTATTGCAGATTCTGGTCTTTTTTGCGTTCCATTGACAGTATTGTTAGAACAAGATCAGAAGAAAGTACCAGGAACTCGAATACCTTTGATATTTCAAAAAGTAAGTAGACTTGAATGGGTCAACATAGAGAACATACTTAACTAACGGTAGTTTTTGTTTTTATTTTTTGCATTCATACTGTTCTAATACAGTTTTTCCTTTGATACACTCTTTTATTTTGTACTTTGATTTTCTATTCAGGGAGGAAATTTGTTTCAAGGCTCATAATTTTTATTTCACTGTGATGTTTTCTTTGTTATTATTGTAGCTGAGATTACCTGGCATCATTTTCCTGTCTTATATTAGTTGGCTTTGTATAATTGAGATTTCAATTCTATAATACATAGGAGTGGGAACTGCTTATAAATTTCTAGGGAATAGAATCCTCATGAATATTTCATGCCTCTATGTATTTCCCAAGCTTTCCTATTTACAGTCGGGATGTCCAATTTAATTTGCCAGTGCCTACTTCTAAAGTAGGGAAAAAAACCATAAAGTAGAATTAGAAAATGATTGCTAAACTATCAAGTCAGTTGTGTAGTCAACACTCAATTATTTATAAGGGAATTATCTATGACAATATAAAAATTATGGTCTAACCTCTAAGCCATCATTGTTCAGAAACCCAGATTGCATTTGATGAAAACTAGGAGTACACAGTTATAAAGGCAGGTCAAATCGTTATGGACTACCCAAGCTGTAGATTCTTACTATCGATTCACAGTTTCTCAAAGTTTTGGGGATAGCAAGAGTAGCCATGGGAATATAAATTATTCACTCAACAAACTCATCCAACACTAAAACTCAGCCCACTCAGCACTAACTCTGCTATTTGAAGGTGGTCACTTACCAGACTTACCTGTTAACCACTGATTCATTTGTATTTCTTGTATTCACCATTACCTCCAAATCTGTACATTCACATTTCTCCTGCTGAACTTTGTTCTATACAGTTTTTCCTGCTCACTAGCCTTTGCAAGCATTGCTTGCTAGAACTGTATCTGAACAGATACTTATCAGCAATGTCTCTGATTCATAGAGAGATGCTAGCACTATAGGTCATATAATTAAATTCTTTAAATATCATTAGAGGTATAAATTACACAGATGATGGTACAAAGCAGGTATGTATGTGGTCTCCTTTCCAAATGTATTAGAGATTTTTAGAGAAACAGAATCAATAGGATAGATACATAGATAAAACAGACAGAGTAGAGCAGGGCTGTATCAGGTTCCTTGACATTGTCTCTTGAAAATGTTTTCTAATTTATGTAGTTCACATTTTGATCTTTCAAAGTTCTTTTCTGAGTGTATACCACTTTGAGTCATTGGGTAATATTTTTGTTCATAAACAAAATAAAAGGAGTTTACTATTAAGCATTCAATTTCCTGCATTCTGTCTGAAACAAAAATTCAGTCATCAAAAATATTTTTGATCTATCAATTGACAACTCAATTATATAGTCCTTCACTTTTATAGAACAGGAAGAATTTATAAAAAGCTTCATTTGAGTCATTAGATGATACTTTCCCAATCATTGAAAAAATTCCTCAGAGGACTTTAATAACACTTATCTAGTATCTGTGATCATGTTTCTTTTTCTTGTATGGCTCGGAGGCAGACTGTCTGCACCATATACTGAGAAAGAGGGAACTATAAATACTTTCAGTTTTTATCTATGGAAAAGTCCTATTCTCACTGTCAAACTTACCAGTCAAATCAAAATATTTTTTATCAAAGAAAAAATGTCTGATTTCAATTTGAATTTATTTTTAAATTTATATAGCCAAGTAATATATATTTTGTATGTGCATTACTTATGCTACCTATGTATGCTAATATATATTATGAATTCTACGAAAATTGCTGTTATATCTTAGAATCCCTCTTTGATGTAAACTGCTAAAGATAATATAGTTAAATATGTTAATCAACACTTCATTTTCCAAAAGGGAAATTATATTATTTTTATTTTAATAATGCAGCATTATGTGGTATCGAAAAATGTTGCTCAAAGTGAAAAATTTAAGAAAACATGGCATTCCTTCAGAGAGTATATATAAATACCTCTATTGATGGTGTCTGTTTAGCATAGTAAAAATAATAATATAATTCATATATAAAAAGTTAATATTCTCATTGTTATTTTCTAGAAATCATCATTTTTTCTTGTGTATTTAATGAAAGCAAAAGCCAAATCCTGTTAAAACCTAATGCTTCAGGAGCAGCTAGCATATAATTTTATATTTTGTTGGTAGAACATTTTAAACATTTCATAAGGTAAAATGGAATGAAAATGGCTTATACATTGAATAAATTTTGCTCATTATTGGATAGTTTTTATTAAATCCTTTATTATCAATGCCCATCTAATTAAAAGTAGTTCATATAATTTGTTATTTTTTTGGCTGGGTGTTTTGTTAGTGTGACTAGAGAAAAAACATGGTCTTGGAATTTTTAAAAAATCATTTACAGCTTAGTATGGTTAAAAATGTTTTTCTTTTTTTGTTAATGGTAAATCATTGGAGAATTTTCAATCTACTCTGGGCTTTATTTTCACCTGTCTCCTTCAAGATCAGTACATTCTTTGACTATAATCTAGACTAGATGAGGTGAGAATATTGAAGAAAAAAATCATCATCTCTTCCAGTGTCTGCGTGCAACAATATATTTCAGAACAATTAAGAACAATTAAAGGTCAAAAGACCTCATTTATGTGATGCTTTTTATTCCTGACACTTTTAACAAGGCGAAAAAAATAAGCTTTATGTAGTTTATGGGCTCTTGATCAGTAAAAGAAGTTGCCAATATTGAAATTTCATTCTCTTGGCTCTCTAGAGGATTTTATACCTTCAGGTATGCAGGTCTTAAAATAGTATACCTTCTGTGAAACCTTTATGTACTATGCAGAGAATACCCATTCCAACTGGAAGATCTGTCAACTAACTATCCATTCTTTTATCTTCTTTTTAACTCCAGCTGTATATCATGGTAATGTCTCTGTTGACCTTATTCTTGTGGGCTTCTGCCATATTAAAACAACAATAAAAATAATCTTTGATCTTTTACTGGTGTTCTGGAGATAGATCTGTATATATTCATTGGAATTTAGAAGCTTTATATAAGCAATTCTTTCTATTTAGGTTTACCATTAAAAGCTTAAAGACAAAATTATATTGTAGCAGTTTTTTTCTTCATCTCATAAATAATTATTTGAACAAACTAAAAGTGGTATATAAATGTGCAAATACTAGAATTTCACGAGATCTCTGCAGAATGTATGTTTTTGGAGAAATAGGAGAAATGGATAATCTTAGCATTTTTAAACAATGAACATCTTCATTCTCTATTTGTTTGGAATCACACAGCTACAGCTGTTGTGTGAAATTATAGACTTCTGTCACAATGGGAAATAAAATCCAACATTTTCTAAATTGTAACTAAAGTTTTGGGTCTCACTGGTTTATTTTTTTAATTTTTTTTGAGACTAGGTCTCGCTATTTTTGCCTGTAGAACCGCAGGCTCTCGTTGCCCAGAGTACCACAGACTCAAGCAATACCCAGCCTCAGCTTCAAACCGTGATCCCTAGCCCCAGCTGCTTCATAGGCTGAAGCTTACAGGCACGAGCCACCGTGCCCGGCCTTGGGTCTCACTGGTTTAAAGGACAGTAGCAGTGCAATAGCACTCAAAACTTTGCAAAATTCAGTTTATATGTCCCTGACAATTTTTATTTATTTATATGTGAAACAGATGTGAAATTTGGAATTGTACCTGTTATGAATACCAAAATCAGAATGTTCTTCTGTTTATACACAGCTGATTTCTCGAATAGAAGAGGGAGGTTTGGAAACTGAAGGCCTCTTAAGAATACCTGGTGCTGCCATTAGGATTAAGGTGACCGTTATCTAATCTATTATTCTATTATTGTTCTAACACTGTAAAACTTTATTGTTTAATTGTATTTTTTGTATTTTAAATGCTAACTTGCCTTCCCATTACTTTTCCCACTGACCCTAAGGTGAAAAAAATATTTTGAAAAGAAAACTTTTTAGCATTTGATATATATATCTATACACACATACACATATATATATACACACACATACTTTACCTACAATTTCTTATGATTTTTGTGAATTTTAATTTTTTAAAAAAATCACCATTTTACCTGTAATAGCACTGTGATAAATTAAAAGGCAAAAGAACAAAAAAAAGTAATTTCTCTACTGTGCAAGCATAAAGTAGAAACAAAAGTGAACAAAAGGCAAGAGCATGTTCAGTCTTCTAAGTAAAAGAGAGCAAAATATTAATGGTGGCTGGGAATAGATTTAATTAGCACAGTAACAACAATTGAGTTTAAAAAAATAGAGCGAATGATCAACTCCAGGTGAGCAGAATAGGAGACTTGACATTAGTTCCCAAACATTATTAGTCTTAATGAGCTGGCAAGATGAGACTCTGTCTCAACCACTTTCACAGTTTCTTGTCACACTGAATCAGAGTACCTGAAGTGGGATTTCTGAAGGAGGCATGATGATTCCCTGACTTAGCAATTGGAAATCCCCCTCACTTTCTTTCCTTTAAATAAGGCGTTTCCTTTGCACTATCCCAGATTAATGCATGTATCATCTAATCACCCCCCCCGCCCCCCTTTTTTTTCCTTTCTTGCCGAACTTTTGGTCTGGGAAATGAGGCATTCCAATGATGTGTGATAAAGTGGGAGTAACCTAGGATATGATGTGTAATGCATATGCTCCCCAGAGGACCTGCATTATACTGGGCCTCATACTTGGAATTGTCACCATCTGGAGCATTTATCTAGGAAAAATTTTTGGCTAGAAGTTGTTATACTTTTTTTTAATTCTCTCCCAAATCAAGTTTTGCTTCTAAAACTGAGATAGTGTGTCCCTGCATATATCCAGTACAATTTCTTTTTGAATTTACAACCCGAAGAGAAAATAAGAAAATGGTGGCCTCTATTTTCTGAAGATTTCCTCTCTAGGAAGTCCTTCTTGCTGCATCAAGAGTAAATGGCAGTCACAGGTGCATCCTTTCTTGCCTGTGTTGATGACAGCGTAGCTGCCAGGATTGAATTCCTAGTCCTGCATGCTAGTTTGCATCTCTTGTTGATTTTGATAAGATCCCTCAATTTTGGATGCTAATTTTAGCTTAGTTGACTCTTCAGTGCATAGTTTAATCAGACTCCAGTAACCTGATACACTCCATTCAGCCTGTGTCCCCTGGGCTTGATATCTGCTACAAAGAGGTCACTGAAACCATTCTGATGGTTCTGTACATTTGATAAGTTGCCATTGTATCACTTCATTTGTGAGAACCCATGGCACTTTCACCAGTCATTGTGTGTGATTCTGAGATAAGTTGTGTGGACAAGTATACTTTTCTTACAGAGAAACAGTCCTTTAGAAACAGATAGCATGACTTCGTGTTACCCATATCAGCACGAATCCCAGTTCTCAATTCCCTATTCAGAACTCTTGTTAGTAAACTGTGATGACCAACTCATAGGAGTCACGAACACTCAGTTTAGTGCAGATAAGTCAATGTTGTTTGTATTTTACATTGTGGAGAGAAGGCTGGCAGGACAAATCTAACTAAATGCAATTTCTAAGATCAGTTAAGTGAACTTGGTCAACTCTCCAATCCATTCTCTTGTCACGTACCAAATTATGCAGCTGCTGATTATTTTTATATAACATAAAGATAATAAGCAATGTTTTTGATTCTTTTTCCTCACCAGATTTCTTTGTACTCCTATCTTTCCATTTCCTTTCTCTTTCCTTTCCTGTTTTCCTCCCTCCCTCCTTCTTTACTCCTTTCCTCCTCTTTCCTGTCTCCCTTTCTCTCCTCCCTTCTTTCATTCTTCACATCTTGTCCCTCTCTACCACTGGCCATGTCTAGGTTTACCTTTATGTATTTCACCAATTTACAAAAATAACTAGGGTGGAGGATGGGGTTATGTTGGGAAGAGAAAGTGTAATAAATTCACTTAATATGAAAAACCAAAGACCTTTGAGAAAATGGCTTCAAATAATCAGAGGAAGTGACAAACTTGAAAGGATTTCTAATGTAACAGGATTTATGTCACAGAGAAAAAGCATACAGAAAAATAGTAATATGAAACTAAATTGATTTATTAATAATAATTTGCCTGACAAATTTTGTGGTATCCTTGAGGTAAATGAACTCTAGGTTTTTTCTAATTCTTCAATGAGCTCAAACTGTTTGCTGCTGCTAAATGGCAATGTCATTTTTGCCTATGCAGTAAAGATGGGTGTATTGATGTATTTTCATGTATTATTTGCTGTAGAATTTGGCTTTCCATTTCCAGAGGTGACTAATCAGAGGTAGCTTCTGCTTCAGGCCCAGAGATTGATTATATATTTTGCTATGTAATATACTTCTGAATAATTTAAAGCACAGCTTTGATTTTTAATGATTTTCTAAATTGAATGAAAAATTATAGTATCTAAGTGAAGCTCCCAATGGAAAGCTCATTTTAACTAATCTCTTAATTATACCAGTACTGCTTAAGATTTATTGAATGTCCAGGAAAACGTGTAAGCATTTAAAAAATTTTTTTGACTTTTAATTTTTATTGGCAAAGTATACTTTGGGTGGGAGAAGTAGTATTTTTATGAGTAACAGAAATATTGGTTTTTAATACTTTAAATATCTTTTCTGGAAAATAGAATCTCTCAGAAAGTAGGAATTTTATCACTCTCAGCAGGAAGACTATGCACTTACTGGTAGTTTTTTTATTTTCCTTTTTTTTCTTTAATTCTGCCTTACAGAATCTATGCCAAGAACTGGAAACAAAGTTTTATGAAGGAACTTTTAATTGGGAAAGTGTCAAGCAGCATGATGCAGCCAGTCTGCTGAAGCTCTTCATCCGGGAGCTGCCCCAGCCGCTTCTCAGTGTAGAATACCTCAAAGCCTTTCAGGCTGTCCAGAGTAAGTGCCATCCTTCTTTGAAGCAGTCCTTTGTTGTGCTGGTGCCATCATTATTAATTGTTTTAATGACATTTTGCATCACAGAGACAACAGCCAGCTATATTTGGATAGGCATATTGACTCACTGATGTCAGCAGTCGTTCAAATGCCACACTTCGTTTTCCTTCATAAATATACATCTTTGAGTAAATAGATAACAGATTGTTCTCTTTGGGTATAGATTAATTGTATGGCCTTTAAGCAATACTATATATTTTACTGTTAAAACCTGGAAACCACATTTTTTTTTTTTTTTACAATAGAATGAGTCACATAAGATTTCTGATACATTTTTTCTTGCCAAGTGTTAAAAGCAACACTTACTGGAGAAGCTGTGGATTAACAATTATCATAAAAGCACATGGAGATGTGACAGAGTCTGTGATTATTTCCTGAAAAGTTAAATTCCAAAATTGTCATGCAAAAGCATGGAAGGAAGCATTTGGCTGCCTTATTGGTGGAGGGCAGCAAACTGCTTATGTCTTGCCATTTCGTGGTCTTGGGAAAGCTCCAAATTAGTGTCCTGAATTTTTTATTCCTTTTCCATGAGCATATAGATCTTACAAGATTTATGTACTAGTCTTGTTATCTCATTTGCTCCTAGAGGCCATCCAAAAGTAAAAATGCCCTCCCCACATCCCACTGACCGTGTGTTTATCCAAATGGGGCTACCTGAGAATAAAAGGGGGGCACCATTAATGATTAAGCTCTAGAGTCCACTAGAATTGTTTCAGACTATTCTTAAAAATAAACTATTGAGATGATTCCTGAGGCTCATTGGGTACCATAAACTCATTTCAGAATTTCTATGAATGAAATCATCTGTTTAAAATGTTTATTAATAGTTAAGTCTCTTTTACATCTATTCCCTGAAAAGGGATGAAAAAGTCAAAATTTACCCCTGAAAAACAAATGTTAGTATGATTCCTAATAGCTGTGAGTATTGCTTAAATGGGACAACTGAAAATGCTGAGCTGTGATGATTATGATGCACCTTGATGCACCTCACTGACTCTTTAATTGCTGGATGGTTTTCTAGTTCATTCCACAAATGTTTATTGAAAACCTATTGTGCTCCAGGCTTTGTTTGACATATATTTGTTGCAATTTATGGACTCTTGCCCTGCAGTTTGTTTACTCACCATTTAAAGGAAGCAAACTTCACTGCTACACATGTACCCTCACCAAATCTTGAAAGGTCCAATGTTCTACATCTTTTCATTGCGGGATAATTATCACACAGAAGATAAAATTATTTCCAAAGCACTGTTGTGTGTCTGCAAACATAAGGCCACTCATCATATGATCACAGTTGGAAGTGAGCATTCTGAGAGTAGGTTCTAAAGCAGCAGCTGTGTCTCCTTCTCTTTCCCAAACACACTCTCAACAAGACTTACTGCTCAGTCGTTGTGGCTTACATTTCACAATGATGTTTGTGCCAAATAACTTTTTTTCCTCTTAAAAAAAATTGGGATTAAAAAGTAAAGAAAAAATGTTCAGTAAAGAAAAGAGTTCAGATTTCTTTGATCTATCTGCAGATCTTCCAACCAAGACCCAACAACTGCAGGCTTTGAACCTTCTTATCATCCTCCTACCTGATGCAAACAGAGATACACTAAAGGTCAGCTGGATTCATTTACATTAAATATCCCTTAGAACTAAGCAGAGTGATTTTTCATTATTTGTGGCTAAACAGTACAATGTTTATCATGGAAATGTTAGTAGTAGTCTATCAATGAAAGACCTATTTTTAAGGACAGATGGTGAGAGTAGGTCTTTAACTCTTTATTAATTTGTTAGTCATGTTATTAATGTTATAACATGTTTTGTTTTTGAATTTTACTATTTTCCCAGAGAAGATGATTGATGTTCATTTGTTAATAGAAAAGCAGGCTCTTTGTGGATTTTTCTGTATTTTCTAAATTTTATTGAATAAGTTATTGTCCCTATTGAATAATAGGAAAAAAATGAATGCTTAAGAAGACGAACCCAAATTTCATCAAATATGATCCTCTTTTGTCTGATTACCTCACCACTATTTGTAGTGTCATGCAGTAAAATTTGAAAAAAAGGTACGATGATTTAGCCAATATTGGGTTGGCCAAGAGATGCACTGACTGAAACAAATTTCAGTTATCTTTCTAGCGTTTTCATTGGTGTTTCTGATTTATGATTTCATCTCAAAATGGTTTGACTTAATGATTTAATAGTATTTGTTGAATGTTTAGTAAATGTTGCCTTTTTTTAATAATAAATAGTACATTAATCCACACTAATTTATTTTCCTATCTATTGAAAATAAAACTTCATGTCAAGAAAACAAAATCACCATTTGGTAAATCTCTGGAACTTTCCCCTGTACTTCACTGGATCTGAAACCAGATGAGTAATCATTCTCTCATGCCCATGGAATGGATGTTAATGCTCAACTTTTCTGGATGGAACAGCTTATGTGGATTACTGGGGCAAAAACATGACATCGGAGTTCCTCCAAAGAGTTATTCCCATTAAGCCAGGGAAGAACCCTTTTGCTTCGCTAATTTTCAAATGAATAACTGTCAAGGCAGCATTTAGGTTTTTCATATTTGGTTTTTGAGGCACAGGCTAACTACAGAAATATTACATCTAAACACTGTGTGACCAGAACTGCTGTGTAAGGTGTGTAAATTGTGGCTGAAACAGGGTCATCTGACTCAGGACAGAGCAGGGACTGATTTCCAGTCAGCCTGTCCTCTGCCTGTTAACTGTGCCCTTGACACAGAGCTTCAATCACCCAGAAAAAGGGAAGCATCTTTTTTCTTATTCACTTAAAGGTACCTGGCATGCATGGTGGCTCTGTGAATGACTAATATAAGATGAGAATTGATAGGCACATTTTGAGTAAAATATGCCTCTGTTCAAATTAAACTCAAGGAATTTAAAGAGGATACATCAGTTCCAGTATGGTTACTATTGGGTGAAAATAGTATAGGACTCATTTTTTGTCTTTCAATGTCTTGCAGATATTCTTTCAAAAATTTTGTGTATCAATAGGTTTTAAACAAAATTTAAGTAAGCCAGGCACAATGACTCATGCCTGTACTCTTCAATGAAGCGGTGGGGTCTGGGGATCGCAGTTCCAGTCCTGCTCGGGGCAACATAGCGAGACTTAGTCCCAAAAAATAGCTGGACGTGGTGGTGCACACCTGTAATCCCAGCTACCTGGGAAGCTGAGGTTGGGGAGTGCTTGTGTCTGTAGTACCACGTGCAACGCGAGCCTGCCGTTCCACGGGCAAAAATAGTAAGACCTAGTCTCAAAACAAATCAAATCAAATAAAAATTTAGAAAGTAGTTTTGATTTTTGCGTATGAGGTAACTGGAAGCATACTTATAAATAGGTGGGATTTTTTGGGGGGGTAAGAAGCTGGAAAATACAAGCAAATAAAGATAAATAATTTCACTTATTTACTTAAGTTTGTATAGCTTAATTATCCAATGTTCATGAAAATTTGAAACTATTAATAGAAACTCTCAAACAAGTATGCCATATATACAAGAGAATAAACCATTTAAATTTAAGCTATATAAAAGAGTAGGAAAACACCATCACAAGGTCATTTCAGAAATCTAAAACAAAATCTCTCTTTTTCAATTAGTGATGCCACCCCTTCAATTATTCTCTGGAGTGACAGAAATCTTTTTTATGACTATTTTCCGTAGCGGATCTCGGGATTAGAGGCCTCACCTTAAACTTCAGGTCTGGCATTATTAGCTTGAAGTAACAGGTGTTGCTGGGCAAAATGTTTAACCACAATTTAAATTTTTTACTTAAAAAAGTATCTAACAGAATTGAATTTTTTTGTGGTTTTCATGCATTTTGGATCAGTGAATACATAATACCTTTGACGTGGGAGAATAATGAAGACTGATGTAAAGATATCAGTAAGGGCTCCATGTTAATATAACTACTGAAATTTGTTTACCTTTGGTGTAATTTTTAGGAAGTTCATTACATGAATAGTTTACTTAATTCTGATAGGCTAGGAGAATGTTATAGTCCCATTTCGCAAAAGACCTTAAAGAGATGTTAAAAGGTTTCCCTTAGGCCAGGCTTGGTGACACATGCCTGTAAGCAGCAGCCTAGGAAGCCTAGGAAGCAGTGGGGACCAGGGATCATGGTTCAAGTACCGCTGGGGGCAACATAGTGAGACCTACTTCCAAAAAAGTAGCTGGGTGTAGTAGCGCGTGCCTGTAATCTCAGCTACCTGGGAAGCTGAGGTTGGGATTGCTTGAGTCCATGGTACCCCAGGCAGCATGAGAGGTTCCACAGGCAAAAATAGTGAGACCTAGTCTCAAAAAAAAAAAAAAAAAAAAAAATCCCCCTTAGTAACCATGCCGGGTTTTTCAGAGAGTGAGGTTTATTATCCTCATACAGATCCTTTTTAAAAATAGGAAGTCCTAAATTTTCAGAAGAAGAGAAAATACATATGAAAATGATACTCTTTTCAGTATAGGGGTTAACAGTTTTGCATCTACACACATACAGAGACATTGTAGTATTCGGTAATAATACTTAGAATAACATTTGTATATTCACACCACAATTAAAGTGGTTGACTACCTAATACCTGTAGTTTATGCTTGTAAAAAAAATCACTATACTGTCCTCAAAATAATTATTCGTGTCTCTGGAACAAATTAAATTTTTTTTTTTACAAAATTCACCAAGTAAGCTTTCATCCTTACTTGAGAATGTATTATTTTTCATAAAACTGTGTGTTAGTTACAATTCAGCAACCCTCTGAGCACTGTCCCATAAATCTAGTTATTAAATACCAGGGCCTTTAGTGTTTGGCTACATAGCAGCCAAACATGATCCAGGATCACCTTGCTAGAATTGACAGCACCATCCCCTACATCTTTGTGCCCTTCCCCATACTTGCTCTGCTCTTGAAATTTTCAGGGATTAACACAGTTTTTAAAAAATCTTTTTCTATTCTGGCATTTTTTTCCCCCTCCTTTTGTAGGTAGGTATTTTAAACTAAACCTGAAAATGTGACTCTTTGGTAGTTAAGATTTCAGAGACAAAAGCCAGATTAGTCCTACAGTTAAATTCCTCTCCACCATTTACTATTAATGTAACGTAGGCTAAGCTACTTATATTCTCTAAAAGGTTTTCTGCAAAATGGAAATAATTGCTGATAAATGGAAATAATTGCTGATAAATAAAGAAGAAATTAGTCTCCAGTGATCTGGTGAGGATACTCAAGATGACAAGACAGGGGGAAGTGGGTATTGTCAAAATGAGCATAATCTAGCCCTATTCTAGTGTAAAGTTCCTTTTCATTCATTCACTCACTTTATTATTTAAACATTTTCTTCTCTTTGGTGTGTCTCTGTTCTCCTGTTCTCCTTTCCTCCCTCATCACATTCTCCATTCACCTTAGATGTACTGTCAACCAACTTATATTTTCTTCTCTTTGGTGTATCTCTGTTCTCTTTTCCTCCCTCATCACATTCTCCATTCACCTTAGATTTACTGTCAACCAACTCTTGTGTACCATAAATAAAAACAAAATTGTGACTGACTGAGTTTTTAAAGCAATCTTGAAAAATAATTCCTAGAATTAAAAGTGTTCTACTTTCTGAAACAAATGAACATTTATATGTGATTTTCAACTCATGACTCCATGACTTCAGTGGGCTAGAGGTTTGACACATCTTCATTTTTTCCCCTTTCACCAAGGTCTTCTCTCCTTACTCCCTAATACCTCCGCTCTTAGCAGAAACTAAGCACTGCTTAGGATTTCACTGAGTGGAGAGAGAGGCTTTGTCAGTGTATTCTATTGGGTGTGACTACTGGATTGTAGTTATGTGCAATCTATAAATAAAATTCCTGTAGCTTTCAGTTCTTTAATCTCTTATCTTCTTGTTCAACACAAATTTCAAAGAGACATTTCTCTTTCAGGCCCTGCTTGAATTTCTTCAAAGAGTAATAGACAATAGAGAGAAAAATAGGATGACTGACTTGAATGTAGCAATGGTCATGGCCCCAAATCTTTTCATGTATCACACATTGGGCCCCAAATGCAGTGAACAGCAAGACTTTGTCATGGCAGCTGGAACAGCGAATATCATGAACTTACTGATTAAGAATCATAGGCGTCTGTGGACGGTAAGTATATTTGCTTAAGTTCTGCTAAGTGTAATGATATCTGGATCGAAAGCCTTCCTAATCTGTTGTTATATTCTTTAACAGGCAACTGATCACAGGTGATTTAAGAAATTAATGTCTGTTTTATTAAATCCCAGTTTTTTAAATGTAAGCGTCATTTCATGAAATGTTTGGTAATTTAAAAAAAAACCTTAGTTTTTGCTAATATGATTTTTGGGTTCAATTTTTCCAAAATTTTGCGGGTTATCTATGAGCTGTTGTTATTAGGGAGGTTTTCTTTCGCATTTGACACAGGAAGCTAACTGGTCATTAGAAAGGGAAAGTAGGTGAACTAGAATTAGCTGGTTTGTCACCCTGTGACCACTACAGGGCCTAAGCCGAATGCCGGTCCCGCTCTGGAGACTCCTGCTCTGACCCAGGTGAGGCGTGGAAGGCAGCTAACCACTATATCCTTCAATTTTGTCAAGGCTCTTTGGAACCGTCTTTGCTATGGGTAGTAAATCACCTGTGTGACTGTACATATGTATGGTAGGTGAATAAAACAATGCCTGTTTTCCCACAGATTTAATGACTAGTACATGTAAAATGACAGTCATAAACTATAAACAAAGCCTGTATTTCTCTCGAAATGTAAGAAGTAAATGTAATTATATGAATTGTTTGAAATGGTGCTACTTCTTTTGCCTCCACAAACTCAATTTTATTTCTCCATAGATCCCCAAGTTTATTATCAACCAAGTGAGGAAACAAAACATTGAAAACCAGAGAAAAGACAAAAGAGCCATGAAGAAATTGCTAAAGAAAATGGCTTATGACCGAGAAAAATATGAAAAGCAAGATAAGAGTGCAAATGATGTAAGAAAAATTGTAGATGTAACTTAATGTAGATTTTAATATTGTTTTTGAATAGCACATATACCATAAAAAGTTGTATGTTTTTACAGTAACTTATTTAGGCAATATATACTTACTAGGTAGGCCTTGGTACTACTTATATGTAAAAGTCTTCAGTAATGATAACTACACTTTCCCCTCCTATTAAGGATCCATTTTTGACTGTTATTCAGGTATGTGTTACTCAGCATGAGAGCATTTAGTGGGGAACAGAGGAAGAAAAAAATACCTGAATCATCTCTTTATCTTTCAAATGCACATCCATTCAAACATATAAAGGACTCTATGAAGTCTCCACTTGTTCACTGACTGTATGTCTGGTGAGCAGAGTCCCTTGTGTGAACCAATAGTCTTTTTTTTTCTTCAATTTTCTCGTCTGTGAAATGGGGGAAATATAACTAACTCACATAGACAAAATAGGTCAGTGTTGTTTTCTTCTGAGGATCCTTCCTGGGCTTTACCAAATGCTTACAGATTCTTAAGTGGATCATAAGAAGAATTTGCAGATAGTTACTTTGCATTGATGGAAGTTTAAATGTTTCAAAAATATATAAATAAGAACATTTGCAAAGTGCCATTAAGAATATATTAAGAATTGGGTTTAAAATAACATGAACATTATTAATCAAAAAAAAAATAATTACATAAAAACACATTTATGAAGTGATATCCTAAAGTTCTACATTAAGATGATTTAGAGGAGAAAAAAAGGTTTCCATTGTTCTATTTACCGGGAGACTCCCCCCACAATACCAGAACCACAGTGGATGTTACTCAGTTACATGCTGACATCTTGTGGAATAATAAGGAAATACAATTACCAGCCTTTGTCTGATTTCTCTGCTTTGGCCTACTTAGGGATCCAGTAAGAATATTAAAAAATGCTCTTATATTTATTTATAGCTCTCCCTCTTTAAAAAATGACATTTGCTTGGAATTGTATATTCTGGTTAATTTTTAAAGTATCTTTAAAAAGAAAATAATAAAAGAAATTGTAAATTGTGTTTATTTTCTTAGAAGTGACTTGATAGAATACGTTAGAAAGGATTTCTGAGATATTATATTTGCTTAAGTTTTTCCTTTAAAACCGTTCTCTATATACTCATCTCTTTTTTTTGTAACCCTTTTTATCCATATTCACTTTATAGTCTTGGCTAAGGCAATTAGAATACGATGCTCTGAGGCACAGAATGTATCTAAGGAAACAAAATATGTGCTGTTTCTTTTTAATAATGAATTTTTAAGCAAAATTTAAAATTTCCTATTTTAGCGATGGAACACTTAAATAAGTTTGTCATATACAGAAAACCAACATTAGCTTGAATTTCAGTTGTTTGTACTCTGGATTAATTAGGCATGAGCTGGCCCAGAACTATCCCTGTACTAGTTATAAACTATACTGTCACTTATGGTTTGAGGTTTAAACCTGAGTTTATTTATTTTTTATTTTTATTTATTTGTTTATTTATTTTTTTGAGACTAGGTCTTGCTATTTTTGCCTGTGGAACCACAGGCTCTCGTTGCCCGGGGTACCACAGACTCAAGCAATCCCCAGTCTCAGCTTCCCAGGTAGCTGGGATTACAGGCGTGCGCCACCACGCCCAGCTATTTTTTTTTTTTTTGGAACTAGGTCTCGCTATGGGTCCCAGGCGGGACTCAAACCGCGATCCCTAGCCCTGGCCGCTTCATAGGCTGAAGCTTACAAGCACGAGCCACCGTGCCCGGCCTAAACCTGAGTTTAAATCTCAGCTTTATCATATATTAGTTGTGACTTAATCTCCCTTAGTTTTAGTTTTGTCTTCTGAGAAATTGAGTGATTCATTTAACTATTAATAAATTCTGTAACAATACCCTCCTGGGTACCCAGTGCCCTCTCCTTCATAGGTTTTTCAAAGAAATGGGGCTGAGTGCTCAGCCAGCCTAAGGAGCAAGAAGAGGTTTTTAGAGGGCTAAGCTTCAAGGTGCTAGTGGGTGATGACAGAAGCCTGACCCAGGATGACATGGCTCCAAAACAAGCAGTGTGCACCAGAGAGACTGTTCTGGGGAGCAGAGCTAAGATCCAAGAACCCCAAGTAGCACAATGAAAAGCATTAGCAAGCAGAGGAAGCTCCTGGTAGAGAGAAGTGCATAGGTGATCATGGCCCACTGTGGAGGCTTAGGTGGGCCTGTCATTTTGCTTAAAATTTTTAATCATTTCTCAGAATTTTTTCTCAGTTGCTATGATTTTATTAAGGATGGTAAATATTCATAGAAAACCATTAGAAACACCAACTACTACAGAAAACATTACATACTATGGATATGTGGTACATTATTAAGTAATCAGTTTGCTGCCTAAGCTTCCATCAGTTGCTAAAATTTCAAATTTTAAAACCAGAAGATTTAGAGAAAAATCTGGACTTCCCTCTTGACAAGTTAGATATAGGGGTTTGCCTATGAACTCTTTTCCTACATGCTAATAATTGACTAGATCTGAGTAGCAGCTGTTTCCTTTGGATGAAACATGGGCATGCGCTTTGCTGTAAGCCAACCCCCCCCTTACTCTGTCTTGGTTTATGTTCTGAACTCTTCCAAGTCATTTGAATATGCAGCACAAACCTATAGAGCATGGTACTTCCTGAGATGTTTTATTTATTTTCTAAACATTTGGTATGTGCCTAATAAGTGGCAAGCACTATTCTAGACACTTGAAATATATTACTGAACAAAACAGATATCACTTCTCATTACAACTTAAATTCTATAAAGATAAATATAAGCAAATTACGTGGTATCTTAGTACGTGGTAAATGTTCTAAAAATAACAAAACAGTCAAGCAAAAAAAAAAAGGGGGGGGGGAGTTCGAAAGAGGAGTCCCTTACAGCCAAGTTAAAGTTGGGTGATCTACCCATGCCCATTATTTATTCTGGCAAAGATGTGAAGGAGGGAAGGATCTGATCCCTGATCTCTGTGTATATATATATATATGATTTGAGTTGGAAGAGATAGATGTTAAGAATGACTCGAAAGTTTTTGATCTGAGGAATTGGAAAGACAGATTGACACTTACATAAGGAAGATCTTAATTTTATTTGGGACTTTTTGAGATACTGTATATCTAAGTGGGAATGTTTGAAAGGTACTTGGTACTTGAGAATGGGGCTCAAGGGAAAGCCAGCCTTCCTTATTTAGCAGGGAAATGCAGAAAGTTGGGACTCTAGGAGTTACATCATTATATTTGAATATTGCAGCAGTTGATATAGTGTCAGGTAACGGAAGGACTGGAGGAAGGTGATTAGGCCATTAGGTAAGGAGTGTTAACTAATTTTGTTGTTCTTGTAAATATATAAATTAGTCAAGTCCTTTTGGAGAACAGGTGACAAAATCATGTATCTCATTACACTCAGAAATTCCTTCAGAGGGAATAATAGGATGAGCATGCAAATAGCTATGCTCAAGTTCATCGCCATTTACTTTATACTGGCCAAAATACGAAATAATTCAAAAGGGTAGAGGTGGTTAGTTAAATATGTGATAGCATATTTTGTATAGAAATAGCATGAAACTGTACAAGTGCATATACTGCTCTTAGAAGATATTCATGATAGGTTGAAGAAAGAACCTACAAATTAAGAAATATTATTATTACCATATTTATGAGGGGTAATCATTTTCATTATTTTGTATGCTCACCAAAAGTCAGGCACTATGCTAAACATTTTGCAAGTATTTCATGTACTATTCATAGTAATTTAGTTGGAACACATTATTGTCTTTTTTTTTTTTTTTTTTTTTGGGAATCATTCTCAACTTATGGTTATTTAAGTAGGAAATTTCAGAGCTGGAATCTAAAACCAAGTCTGTGATTTTAAATCCGGGTATCTTTATCATTAGCCTCTGTTTCCTCATAGATCACAGAAAAACTGAGAAGGATACAAAGCAAATTCCTGGGCTTATATGTGGTAATACATTCATGTATGGTTATTACTTTGCTTTTTATTCAGTCTGTGCTGAACCAAGGCCCAGCAAAGGAAATGGAAAGAAGTGTTGAATGTGAGCCAGTAGGGCCCACAAGATGTGGAAACTGATTGGATAGGAGGAATGTGGAAGAAGGAGGAATGTAGAATAACTAGCTGATATCACCTTGGATGACTTTATCAAGATAAAGCATCAAGCAAAGGGAAAAACCTTTTGAGGAAGAGCCCACTTTTGACCTCAGGGGTGGGCAAGCCTGTGTGAAAGTTGAATCTCGAGGATGATTGGAGGCCTGCCTTTGACATTTAGCAGAGATTGTGGGTGAAGTCACAAAGTGGTTTCTCTTACACAAAGTGGGCATCTATGATAAGTAAAAAGGTAAATTACCAGTGTTTAAGTAGCAAGCCATGAAAAATGAGCTGGTGAAGGACACCAACAAATAATAGGAAGTAAGATACAGTTAGTATTGCAGTGCTTTGAAAACTTGGGAAAGAGAGAAAAGAAGGTGAAAGTGCTTGCTTAGTAGTACCAAATGCTGCTGAGAGAGTGATAAGGTTCCCTTTGGATAAAGGCCTATGACGTTGTGCAATTAAAAGGTCAGTTGTTACACCATTTACCTATGTAAGAAATTAAAAGAATTTAGAAAAAAAATCAAAATAAATAAAATTTAAAAAGAAAAATAATTTTGCAGATATTTAATATTAAAATTACTAACTACTAAAATATTAAAAAAATAATAGGTCAGTTGTGACTTTCTACAATGCATTCTTAGTAACTGTTGTGAAAGAAATAGAACACCAAGATTAAATTGAAAGACACAAGAAAGCAAATCATGGAAATTCCTTAAGGTAGTATTTTTTTAAGCACTTGTATATTGCTAATACTCACTCTTTATAACCAGAGAGCCATGCATTTAAGTCAGGTTTGGCTAGTCAGTTTGAGTCAGGTTGTAAAGGGGCACACTCAATCTACTTAAGACAAATGTTTTTGATGACTTTGATATAATAACTTGTATAAATGTGACTTTCTTATATACTAATGGAACTTATCTGTTAATACTACAGAAGGAAATGCTTGGTGAAAAATAGCAAAATTATAAACTATTAACTATTTTATAGCTTTCAACATGTAGTGGTATTGATACACCTGTACACACACACACACACACACGTATACACACAACACATTGCACAACAGAAGTCACATGACTTTAGAATACAGCATAGATCTGTTGGTAATGAGGCACTGATAATAAATCATCTCTCTAGGTCTCAGTTTCTTCTACAAAATGATGAGGTGGGATCAGATTAATGGTATTTAACCATAAGTCTTCAACAGGCATTTTTTGGTTTGTTTGTTATGTAAAGTAGACAAAAATACACAGGAGTGGAACACATTTTTGACCCTATGAATCACAATCTCTCAGAGCAGGACTGACCTGGGCATGTGTCATGTGCACACAATAAGTGTGATTTCCCTTTTCCATTTGGTATACATATATGTGTGTTTATGTGTGTGTGCATGCACATATTTGATTTTACTATAGAAATTTGCTAATACACACAAAGAGAATAGTATCTGAATACCTTTCAAACCCATCATCAATGACTAAACACAATTTTCTGATTTTGTTCCACCTGGTCTCACATACCTTTTCTCTTTTTAGTATGAATAGGGAATTTAGACAAACCCTCATTTCAGCCTTAATACCTCAGATTACTTCTTTCAATCTAATAAAGACCTAGAGCAGCTTTGATGAGCTTTTGGTTATGAATTGCTGAATTATGCCATTTTCAATATCCATTATGAACTAAGATTTGAATGATTTTTTCTTCTGTCACTCAAGCTCGCCTCTCAAAGTAAGGAAAAACTGAAAGAAAGAGTAGGGGCACAGAATATGCCAAGCTGCTCACCATATCTGCCTTCAAAGGTTGCAAATAAAAGTTCTCTCTTACCTGGTTAACTTTGTTGCTAGCTCAGGGTGACCTATTGTCTTGACTTATAGTTGGAACTCTGAATTTTAAAGAGTTTATGTGACTTGCAAAAAGTTTCAGAATGACCTTGTAGCATTTTATGGTTTAGAACTTTGATTCTGGAAACAAAAACCTCTTAATTCCACCAGAAGAACTTTGGAGTTGGCAACTGAGCAGTGTAGACTTTGGGTTGTTTGTGGTTAGGTTTTCACGGCTTTAGTCGCAACTCTGTAATTTAGTCACAACTCTTTTTAGAATTTCATCTCTGGTTTTGTTGAACAGTTCTGACCCAGAATATCATGCAGGTATTGTTTCAGTCATTTCTTTTAAATCTGGAAACTGAATTTACTTGGGACGCACTTGGAAAACTAGTTTACAATATCAAACACAAACTCTTTTTGCTTTTAAAAACATTCTCTTGATATTTTCAGAGTGGATAAAAATCACACATTAAAAGAGAAAAATAGGCCGGGCATGGTGGCTCGTGCTTGTAAACTATAGCCTATGAAGTGGCCGGGGCTAGGGATAGCGGTTCGAGTCCCACCTGGGGCCCGTAGCAAGACCTGGTTCTGAAAAGATAGCTGGGCGTGGTGGTGCGCGCCTGTCATCCCAGCTACCTGGGAAGCTGACAGGCTGGGGATTGCTTGAGTCTGTGGTACCCCGGGCAACGAGAGCCTGCGGTTCCACAGGCAAAAATAGCAAGACCTAGTCTCAAAAAAAAAAAAAAAAGAAAAATATCAGAACTCATTTCATTGTAAGTTAAATGTTTATTTGCCATGGAAGTTATTTCATGCTCTTTAAAATTCTCTAAATCTGTGAGTTAGATATAACTTTAAGCGTTTTGATAACCAAGGATCAATTATAATCAGAACAGAGTTTAGGATAGTAGAGGAGAGACTGTCCATATCACCACCTTCCGTATCTTTTACCTTCAGACTAAGGTAATGAGGGTGCCACTTTAGTTTAAGATACCTTGTTACATCCTGCTTAATTGTCTAAAAAATGGTTACACCTGGCTTTTTTTTTTTGAGAAAGCTCTTTTTCTACTTTGCCCTTTTGAAGACAAAAAACATTTTCTATAGCATTAAAAATGTCAGTTTTACCTAAGAATTAACTTTTAATGAAAAAAATAATGTCCCTTCTAAAGTCTCTGACATTAAATTTCTAAACTTTATAGCACAAAAATATGATGAAGGCAGTGTTTTTTGATAATCCTGAAAAAATACTAAAATCATTGTTTGCCAAATATAAGAAATAATATCAGATCAAAAATACACTCTAGTTCAAGATATAAAACATGTGAGGGCCATATGAGATCATTTTCTCTATGATAAATCTGTACACATAGGAAAATAACATTCTTAAGTTGTACAATCATCTGTGATGGAACTTTTGTGGTGTTAGTCAGATACTGCTCTTTTCCAGTCTTCCTGCACATCACATAACTTAAGCTCGCAAGCATGCCAAAAATATTAGAAATTAAGGACAGAATCACAGATGTTAGTCTGAAAATGTGTAATAGGAAGGTTACAAAGATAACACTGTACATTTACAGAATTAGTTATTATTTATGGCTTAAGTTAAGACTACACTGTTTGGCTTAATGATCAGGTATGTTGAATCTATTCAAAGGTTGGCAACTCTATTTAATTAGGTTTAGTGATTGATACAACATGAGTCTACAACTTAACAGTAATTGTAATACACCATTTATATGGAACTTTGTCATTTATTGTTTCTCACCTTTGGAAAATAGTAGCTCTATTTTTAATTCTGTTTCAAATATTGGTCATCTCATTTTGTCTCTAACATACAGGGCATGGTAGATGCAAATTGAGTTGGTTCTTAATCTTTACATTGTTGTGAGATTTTTATGGGCTGTATTACCACAGAAATAAGCACTCTGAGAATTTATTCATGTTTCCTTGATGCATGCAGGTGGATCCATGTGCTCAACAGCATACATGCATACACACATATATAGAGAGAGTTAGAATACAGTTTTCATGGTTAAGGAGTGTGGCCAGTCCACCTAGGTAGGTGCTATTGTCATTCTAGAAGGAATGAGTCAAGTACAGTTAGTTGTTTGTGAAGGGTCAAAGTTGAGCCACAACCTCATTCCTGCTTGCAAAAAGGAAGGGTTGTGGGAATATTTTATCTCACAGGCATAAGGAACCTCTACCCACATACTGGCAAAAGCGGCAAAATGCCATGCCAGTTACCTTACGTTTCACATCATTTGAGAACTGTCAAGTGCCCTCAGAAGTTAGTACCTGAGCTTCTTCCTCCCAAATTCAAACTACTATAAAAATTCTAGGTTCTTGTGTCAGATGTGGTAGGTATTGTCTAGGGCAATCCCCACAGTCTTCGGTGCTGTAGTTAATGAGGAAACATGGTCAGACTCTCCAAAGTGTAAGCCCTGTACTCATTTAGAAAGCATAGATCTATTCGGCCGTGGTGGCGCGTGCCTATTATCCAACTACTGGGAGGCAAGAGGACAGGGATTGTTTGAGTTCATGGGTTTGAGACTACAGGCAACATAGCAGGACTTGGTTCTCAAAAAAGTAGCCGGGCGCTATGGCAGGCGCCTGTAATCCTAACCACCTGGGAGGCTGAGGATCACGAGTCTGTCGGATCAGAACTACCTAGGCAACATAGCGAGACCTAGTCTTAAAAAAAAAAAAGAAAGAGTGCATACATCTATGATCTTGGTCTTAGGGACAGAGTAGCTGTATCTTCAAATTCATCTTGATGGCCCTGTCTTTTCTACTTGACCCCCTGCTGAAGTAAATGACTGAAGTGTGCCTTACAGCATCTTTAGTTCCTTTCTTTACCTCTCTTTCCCTTTCTGTCTTTTCTCAGCAATTAAAAACCATGGAGTAGTGGGGAAACTTATTTATTTTCAGACAGTGTTTCTGATACTATAGTTTGCTATTAAGGAAATAACATTATTTACTTAGTTCTTTATTCTAGGGATGTTACCATTATTGGCAGACCATCTTAAAAATATTTTTGAGTGATTCATTTAATCAATAAATGTTCATAAATGGCTACAGATATGACTCAGGCATGTGGCATGTGACTAGAATATAGATGCCATTTAACAGTTCCACCATAAAGGAGATTCAAAGGATAATTTCGGGGTGGGGGGATGGAATTCTTCTGAGCTTCTCTGCATGGGAGGTTCTGTTGATTTTGAGATATTTCACCTGGTTTTGGACAATACATAGCTGGAAATAGGGAAATTTCCATATGGAAATTTAGATATGGACATCATGGGTTTTATAGCACATTCTGATGGCCTGGCTTATTCAAACTATATGTGCTGGATAGATGTTCCATAAGGACAAGTGGAAAGAAACTCAGATGCTCATGAAACTCAGTAGATCACTGGATTCTCTGTTATTGTGACGTTATTTTTCTAGATCATTATTGCTTTTGTGACTTTTTCATTATAGATCTTCTGCTTATAAAAACTTAATAATATTATCTTCACTTTAAATGTCAGCTAAGATTTGCCTGCTTCTGTGATGTGCTAGGTCTGGGTAAAATGTAATTATGAGAAGTATGATCACTATTCTTTTTACCAAAGAAAACCTATATGCCAGGATTTTTGACACTGACTTGAGTTTGATTTTCTGAATCAAAATGAAGTATGTATGGTGATTTGCAAACTTTAGTCTTCTATTCAGGGCCCAGAGTTATTAGCAATAATATAATGATAAACTAGCAGGATCCACAATATCAATATTTGTTTTTCAAGTTGACAAAGTCGATTGGAGTTTTTTGAACAGGCTCTGTCTCAACTGTTGCTGTTACAATTTTCACTCTAACAGCTAAGTTCTTGGGACCATTACTGTCTTCCATCTCTTACTGGGAAAAAAATATTTGAGGTCATGCTAGCAGGGTGTAGGTTAAAAATGGAAGCAAAGGTAAAAGTGCATGTAGCATGGTTGCTGAGTTATAATTTAGTCATTAAGTATCAGATCATTGATTTAATACCTACTTTTCAGTCAAATGCTGTACCACTAAGCTGTCCCTCCTAACACCTGCTTTGAAAGGAAACAGGAATAGCACTACTGTTGAAATGCCCCTTCCATTTTAAGAAGCATGTCATTTATTGAAATGTTACAAATAAAAATAGAATCTGTCATAGAATCAGGGCCTACCATAAATTAGACTGGTGTCCTAGGAGGGAGGAGAAAATCAGAAACTAGAGTGAGCAATTGTGCCAAACTACATGTTCTAGAAACTGGAAGTCCACAAACCAAGCCAACATCTAGGCTGCCTGGAAGAGATTAAGCAGGATCGGGCAGTCTAGACACAGGGTAGGATTGGGCCTCCTTCAAGAATCAGCTTGAATGCCATACCCCCCGGAGAAGTTGAACAAGGAATGCTAGAACTGTGGCTCCTCATTCAGCAGGATGGCAGGTGGACAGTAGTCTGGATTACTTTGTCTTTTTCTGGATTGAAAGGAGTGAACCATCCCTGCCCTTCATTTGAGTGGTCAAGTGAGGGTGGCAGAGTTCCTGCATTTGTGTCTAACTCTTTATGGCGTCTTCAAAAGTATAACAGGTGATAACAAACCTTGTAGTATAAAGCCATGGTCTCAAATAATCCCTGATGCCTGTATAGTCTTATGCAGTGCCATTATTTTATTACCCCCTCACTATAACGCAAAGCAACTTGAAATATTCTGGGGGTCATCTGCATTCTTATGCTACCTGATTCTAAAATTATATCACTTCTGTTGATCCTTGAAAAAAAGTTCATTAATTTTACTTGTGGTAGACCATACTTTTTTTTTTTTTTTTGAAGCAACTCAAGACCATGTACTTTAAAAAGCAATACTGGGAGCACAACACTAATAATGTGCAGTACATTGTGTTGTATTTCACTAAGATAAATAGAACTAGCATAGAATCTGTACCAAGTAGATGCTTAGTAAATTTTGGTTGCTTCAACTTGGGATTTATAGTGTTTAAGTCATTATTGTTAAAAACATAATTGGGCATGCTATGTGTTCTAAGGCTTGTTCAAGACATATGGTTATAAATAATATTTTTTATTTTAGCAAAACCACTTAAGAATTAATTAAACCTAATCTTTCAAATGGCATAGCTGACATTTTGATGTTACTATTTCCCCACATTTTTCACTCTTATCCTCCAATATACCAAATACGCTTGGACAACTATCCATCGACAAAGGATTCAGAGTTGCTTATAGTGTAAGCTCATGAGCCAAATAGGGAGCAGACTCAATACAAATTTACTAAAGAAATCTGTTTCGCGCTAAAAATAAAATACTCTTAGGGATAAATTTTTGTGAAATTTGGTGAATGTGCAGGATGATTTTAAAAATGTACACATTGCAATATTATGCAATGTAACTTTTTTCTGATTCAATTTCATAAATTGCTACATGAAGAAGCACCCTCTAGCAGATAATACTCAGAAATCAGCACTTAATATGGCAGTAATGGTTATTGCTGTCATTCTTTACATCTTTAAAAATAATTAAGCATTACTACACAGGCATTATAAAGTTCCCCTATCACCATTAAGAGGATATTTGAGGTTTGATGTAATTTAGCAAATTACATTATACAGTAGTTAAGGTTTTTATGTAGTGAAGTAAAATGCGTAGTAGTTAAGCACACTTACCATGTAATGCATTGTACAGAGTTACATGTTCCAGCTGCTGCCAGCTTTGTTCCAGTGTCATTATTGCTTTGCAGGCTGACGTTCCTCAGGGAGTGATTCGAGTGCAAGCTCCCCATCTTTCGAAAGTTTCCATGGCAATACAGCTAACTGAAGAACTAAAAGCCAGTGATGTACTTGCCAGGTTTCACAGCCAAGAAAGGTAGAGGCCTGTTTTGTTTTTTATTATTCCTTGATATAACTCACTTGCTCTCTTTCCTTCTCCTTTTTTTTTTATTTTTAAATGCTATAGATTTTTTGACATGCTTAAAAATCTTGTCTTCCCTGCTGAAAAGAAGAGCGGGGCTCATCATTTAGACTGTGGGAATGGGCTGAACTGATGTGATGTAGTTTGTGCTCAAGTTGAGCCTATTTCAAGCAGGATGTCTGCTCATTCCTTCACACTACCTGCAGTGGCTTGGCACAGGAGGCCACTCACTCTTCTTCCCAGAATGTGTTGATTGGAGGTTAATTACTATGTGTAGGCAGTTAGGAGAATCCCTAATTAGGATACAGTGGGATTAAAACAAACAAGTAAAAGATACAACTCATTCTATGAATGGGAATGAATATAAACAAATGCTTTAATTTGAAAAGCCGTGAAGAACTGAAAGAGGACAGCTTGTCCCCTCAGCTCAGCAGGCTCAGGGAAGAGCATACACTCCTTACTGGGGAACCAAGCAGTCCTTTCTGTTCCAAGATGGATGGAGCAGGAGGCATCTTTTGAAAAGCCATCAGCATCCATCTGACAAATAAGAGCGCAGACATGTCTTAAGATACCTTAGAGCCTTTTTTCTTAAATTTCAGTTGTTCAAACAAATGCATTGGGTTTCCAGTTTTCAGCCTTTGAATTCTGATTTTAACTAACATTAGATTTTAATGCTTTCCCCCTTCTTTTCCATTCAGTGAAATAAAATAATCCGTTTCTTGTATAAACATACATTTTAAAATCTCTTCCCTCAGGGTTTATAACTTGGAGTTAAGGGTGGGGGTGGCGTAGGTACCTGTGCAGCTAACAGATGGTAATGAAATAAAAGAGAAGCTGGTTGGTAATATCTGAGCTTTTTCAGTAAGCCAGCATAAACTTCCCTCCCAAAGATACTCTGCGGTAAGTACTTATATCGCTTGTTTTGTTAATAAGAAAACGTGCTTTACAAGGCCACACACTTTTGAATACTATTTTAAAACCAGTCCCTTAACTATGCTGCACACTGATCCCACTGCACACTGGAGAACACCATGGATCTGGGAGCTATTGATGCTGAGTCTGGAAGTGAATGAATTTTTTTTTTTTTTTTGGATAAAATCTTGGGTAGTTATTATTCAGAATTAAATGCTGGGAGATGCTGGGATTTATTAAACATCTTTGCTCCTTACAAAGTTGTCTTTGCTTAGTTAGTCCACTTTTTCTCTGTTCCATGATGTGCCTCCATAGTTAGCATTTTGCCATTCTTTCACCAGGGATGACTTCCCATTCTCCTCCAGGAGGGGTGGATGTGCCTGGTGATATGACCAGACTTTGTTCAAATATTGGCCACTTTTCCAGGCTACACAGGATTAATTTACACAAGATTCACTTTCATAACCCAAGTGCTCCATTTAGTCTGTATTTTTGTTCCCCTGTTTGCAGATAATCCATGATGTGATTATGAAATTGTATAATATTTTGGAATGTGACTAACATTTAGAGTGTAGCAAGATAGTACTAGGCATATTGTTATAGAAAGCACCAGCTTTTTGACAATTGTTCTCAGTATATTTTCATTTTCTTTTTTGTGGTGCTTTTATTAAATAAGCATTTGCTATCCCCTGGAGTAGGAGCTCTTCTTCTGTCTCTACTCTGTCCCCAACCTACCCATGCAGAGGGAAACTGGCAAACTTCTTTCTCCATTTGCCTCTATTTTCCCACCCTGTCTTTAGCCCCTTTCCTTATGTTTGGGATATGGAGACAGATGATCTGGATCCAAATGCCAGCTTTTCCTGTTTCATCTCAGACTATTTTTTATGATCGCATTAAATCTCAAGTTTATCAACTATAAAAGTGGACCATAACAAGACCTTATGTTATAGTCTCATGATAATTAACACAAAACACATGAACTCTTACTCTATTTGGACCATCTAGTGACAGTCTCAATAAGTCTTTAATTGTAGATTTTCCTTCCACAACAATTCCCATCCTCTCATTTGCATTCCTCCTGTGTGGAAGCACTTGGAAACTACTTCCTTCCATCCTTTTCCTCCCCTACTTTTTCCTCTAAAGCCAATAAGCAGATTAATAGCATAAACCAAGTGTCATTTGGGCACTCATTATCTTAATAAAGGTTATTGTTTTTGTTTAACTATGGGTTTGTTGAATAGCATTATGTGAAATATCATATGTACCAGGAAATTCAATTGAGGTTTTATTTATTTATTTAAGTTTAATTGAGTTTTTTTTGTGTACGATAAGAATAGAGAGTGAAAAGCATTATGAAAGCAGTATCTGACTACAGTTGTTTTTTTCCTATCAAGTCTGTCTAATCATTCAATTTGGTTTTCACAGAATTCTTTTTTTATACTCATAGTTTATTTATATTTATTGGGTTATACACTATATAAAGAAAAATAATTATTAAATTATTTAACTTAAAAATAAGCATTCACCAGTTTGGAAACAAAATAAGTTGACTTCTTGATTTGGATACAGTTCAGCAGATGGATTTAAGTGTAAGGTTACCAGTGGCTCTTGGCCAGGGTATACAGACAGCAGAGCACCAAAGCTGCTTCCATACCATAATTTCCAAAACCACTTGAATAGAAAACTGACCTGGTTTTTCTCTTCTCCATTCCAGGGTATATGTGTTCCAGGTTTTATACCAGTGGTTCATAAATCTTTTCCATGCTTTAGAATCCATTACAGAGCATTTAAGACAGGGCATTTAAGAGCAGACTCTTGGACTTGCTAACTGGGACGTAATAACTTTAAGTTTCTAGAGCTCTGTTCTATATTTTTAGCAAGTTTCTTAGGTAATTTATGCATAGAGTTTTGAAAAATCACTGAATTTAACCTACTTTTATGGTTTCAACCTAATGTTCTGGAAGAGTTTTTCTTTGAAAGTATGAATGTGTAAAGACATCCTTCTTCTAATGTTTTCATAATGAATATTTGCTTTGACTTGAGCGAATACTTCCCATATTTGATTGGCCAACACAGGGAGGGTTATGAACCATGTCCCATTATTTGCATTTATCTTGTATGATGTTAGAGTTTTCAGCACAGTGAGCCCATGATAAATGCTTATTTAGACTAAAGGCAATATGAAAGGAAGGTGGAAACATTTCTCTTTATAGTTTCATAAGGACTTTTGACTTTTTTGCAAAGAAGATGACCATATTAGTAATTGCGTTAGCAGTTAAATTGTTATAGTACCATTTTAATTTTATAAATCTAGATATTGATTTATGATTTTGTCTTCAGACGTATAACACCATTTGTTTATTGAATTTACAGATGTGATATTTTTATTTTCATTAAGTGCATTTAACAGATGGAAAAATACAAATATGTAGATAATTACAGTGTGTCTAAGTTATGAATTTTCCATACAAACAAGGATTCCCTAAGCAATTAAAATGATTTACTTGTAAGCTGTTTGATGATGATACAACTAACAAATTTGTTATGTCCCTAATAGTGGAATTGCTGAGAATCTCAAGAAAGAGGATGTTTTTTTGTATGAAGTTGGAGGAAATATTGGTAAGCATGCTTTTTCTCTTTAATTCCATATATTGATTTGACTTTGCTCATGGTTATTATTTATGTCTCTGGGGAAGAAATTAAAAAAATATATAGCCTGCTGTATATTGTGACTTCATTTCGTTGTTCAGCCCTTCTCTTTAGGGTATATTTGGGTGCCTGTTATAATATGCCTCTTAATTCAGCAAAGGCAAGCTCTTTAAGCTAGAAATAACTTCTAGAATAGTTAATGAAGATTTTAAGAACTTATTTCCTCTTTATACAATTATGTTACATCTTAGTAAAAAAAGTAGTTGAGCTTATTTAAGGCTAAGATAACACTTTTATTATGGCACAGTACTAAGTATTTTTAGTGAAAGCAGAGCTTATTTTTATCATTATTGCTTTTCCACTAACTCACACGAAGCTACCTCAGGAAATAGAAATAGGAAAATAGACTAGATTTGACTATATGTTGTATTTTATTTGCTCACTTATCATTAGGAAACTGTATTTATCTTTTTATTAAAATTAAAAATAACTTTTTCTTTATGGCACTTGAAAATGGTATGAATGAATTTATTAGCAAATAAATAAAATAATGTTAGTTAAAAATAGTAATAGAAATATGTTAAGATAATTTTTATAAATATTTTAGAGCTTCAAAATGTTATTATATATTGAAAGTTGAATACAGAAATATGAGATCTCCTTTCACAAAATTCACAGAGCTCCATTAGAAATCTGGAATTAAGATATATATATATACATATATATATGTATATCTGGAATTCAGATATATATACATATATATGTGTATATGTATACATATACACATATAATGTATATAATATATATAATATATGTATATATACATATATAATATATAATATATATGTATAGAATATATGTCATATATAATATATATTATATATACATATATAATGTTATATATAATGTTTGCAATCAATTAAAAAATTAAAAAAACTGCAATTGTTAATCTATTAATAGAAATATTTTAATGTAAACATATTTGATGCTTTTTTACCATTAGATATTGGGAATTAAGTGTAGATTCTTATTTTGTTGGATTCTAAACTGTTGTCATTCTTAATAAAATTCAATGAGTGTTTAAGAAGTCATTTAAAAAGCCCATCACACAAAATATTTTCTGCTTCTTAAATTAATCTGAAACTTGTTTAGAAAAGAACTGATCGACTTCTCCAGTATTTGCTAATTTTAGGGGTTGTGGGAAAGATTCAGAAATATTTTAAAGCATAAGATTTCAGTTACACCACTAGGCTTAAGTTTAACATTATATCCTGGTCTTCCTAGTGTATTAAACTGATGCAGCATCTCTTTTCTAGGGGAACGCTGCCTTGATGATAACACTTACATGAAGGACTTACATCAGCTCAACCCAAATGCTGAGTGGGTTATAAAGCCAAAGCCATCATAGAAGACTGAGGCTACAGATAAATAACCACACGGACTTCTTTAATACTGCTTGCTGGGTCAAGAGTGTAAATAAAGGAAATGGCAGGACTCTTTCATTATTCAAATGTCTCCAACTCTTGAATAGTGACTTCTCAAGTCTTAAAAGTTAACGATTCTGCTGTTGCCAGAATTTTGTTAATAATTATTATTAATGTTATTAAAAACAGATTTTTTTTTCTGGAGTAAGAGGAAAAAGGGTTTAATTAGCTTGCAGGCTATTTTCATGTACTCAGATGTACCCAGGTGATGTGACATTTTTTTTTAACATGAAAATATGCTCTCATCCTCATTTTTTTTCTCTAACAATCCATAGATGCTTTCTCACCTTTCTCTTCTCTTCACATCTGCCTTCTCCCAATTAGATTAGCTTTTTAACCAAAAAGATCACAAATACTAGGAACGGCAAGATGCAAAGACAGTACATCTTAAAACAGATTTCAACAATTTTCCTGTCACTATTAAATGTTAATATTCATTTCTTTGAATCATTTATTCAAACAATAACATCCCTTTTCTTCCTGCTCTAGCACATGATGTGATTTGCATTTTTTTCAGTTCATCTGACATATGTGCACAGCATTGTATCCACTATCAAGAAAATAGAACCACCATCAGAGACTGCCAATTAGTACTGAACCATTACTTATATATAAGGAATAAATAAAGTACATTCATGTGGAATAACTGGATTATGGATACCAAGAGAGTGAAAACTTAATTGCTTCATGTATGCTGTACTCTTCAAAAATGAAACTTAAAAAGTCATAGCTGGCTCTGTCTATTGTCATGTTCGCATTATAAATATGCATGGTAGCTAATCCAATAATAGTTGAGAATGTATTCTACTAAGAGAGGGATTTTTTAGCTCATAAATAAGTCTGCAGAAAGAACCATTTTTCGGATATGACACAGTCATATAAACAAGCTTTTGTTTGTGTACTTATTTTAAATAATCAGAGTAAATTTATTAAAATGCTGTGGAAAGTACTACTCTTAGAGATTTTAATGCACAAACCATATTGTGACAGGAGATAATCTTCTGTATTGTAAATAGGAGGAATGAAGTGAGAAAGAAATGTTCAATATTTTATGAGTTTAGAGGGAAGTAAATAAAATGTGATGTAAACGAATGTTGGACAAACTGAGTTTATGATACTTTTAGTAGAACTTTAGGGAAAAAAAGACACATTCTCAAAAGCTCTTGATGTCACTCTAATTAGGAGGGAAAATGCTGTTAATGGGAACAGTTACAAATTTTTAGCATATAATTACAAGAGCAGCCTGTGGATATGATCAGTTAAATAACTTTGTGGTGATTTGTGCCATTGCTTTTTTATTTAATTTTTTTATAATTAAATGCATTTTTTTCTAAATTATCTTCTCTTGGAATTGTTACTTGTAACACTATGTGTTTGCCAGTGTACTAATGAACTACTTTTGTTTTTGTTAAAAGTCTCTTTTTTATTGCTCCTACTGCTCCTGTGATATTTTAAAGTGGGAAGGTGTGGGTGGTGTATTTCCTTGTTTCCTTTCATTTTTTCTTATGTAAATTTATATTCTTTAGGATTTTTCAAAACACACTATTCTGTGACAATTTGCATTAATATCCTATCTAGCAAATGTTTTACTAATGATTTGATATAATGAAAACAATTGACAATATAAAAAGAAATAGTAAGTGCTTGAAACTTTTTAGGGGTGCAAACTTCAGAAAAAGAAAAGTGTGAATATCATGATTTAGATAAATGTCTTTCTAAAGCCTTTGTAAACTGATTTTTGCCAAAGAGGAAAAAGAAACATACAAGGCTTTAATAAAGAAAAAGTTATCAGTTATTAAGCTAAATAAATATGAAAATGTTATTTTATTTTAGTCCTTCTAAGTCTCTTTACTCAAATCATTGATATTGAACAATATTGTGTTTAAATAGCCAAGAAAGATGTCTAGCGAAACTTCTAAAAAGGAAAAATATGATCATATATATTCTTAAATATAAATGACCTGGAATTAACCCAAATTCTTTTTCTTTATTTCATAGTGAATGCTAAGTCTTAGGGTAGATTAGTTTTCTGTGTGTGAGCTAGGAAATAAAAGCAAATATATTTGTTTTGAACCTAAAACAACATAATCCTTAAGACAATTTCTGGTGAAAGCCAATGAAGCTGATATTTATAGAATATTAGTTACACTGTTAATATTTTAGAGATTCTTCCTCTTTTCTGGGGGTGTTACTGTGATTCTTTAAACTACAGTGTTTAGTAACTGCTGCTATAGAATTCAATGTGAACTTTTTTTCTCGACTCCTTAGAAAAGCAGTTTACTTAATTTTATTTCTGTTTTTTTTTCTGGTTTTCCTTAAACTGAATTGTGTTCTTCCTCACTGCGATGATTTCTCATCTACTGGTCAGTAGGTGGCAGTGTTAGTCAGGGATTCTTTTGCATTGAAATGGGAAATTTTAAAAGTGAACACCAGTTCATAGGTTCCTAAGTGCAAGGCAGTTTTAAAAGATCAACATGGATCTGTCAATTTGATTGCTGATTTGGAAATTTTTTCTATAGTAATTTCATAGTTTCCGTGTTCAATTAGTCTGCTTTTATGCTTAACCTGTTAAGTGAGGAGGGAGGTGTCACAGAATGACCTTAGTCTGAATAATTAATCAGTAAAAAAATTTATTTCACCTGACTAGTAACCTTGTTACAAAAAAGGAAGTGATTTAATAATCACTTGTGTAAAACTCATTTCCGTGGAAGAAATCTTGGGGCATCTAAACTTTACTTGCTTTTATCACTCTCTGTTTAGCAAGAGAGAATTCTATTGCAAATACAAAGAATTTATGATTGAGAAATTATGCATTACTTTCACCCAGCCTTGAAACACATTCTAAGATATGCCTCTTTCACTGTCATGCTTGTCTTCTTGTTAAAAGTGGAAGGAATTCATATCATTGTTAAGAAATTATTAGATATGATTAGATAATGCCATAAAGTATACCCCTAAAGCATACAAAGTTCATTAGACAATGTTACTATGATGAGGAATACCTTAAAGTTTCAAAAAGAAACATGGTTTTCCATTTGTTTCTCTTTCTTCCCTTCCTTTATATATCCAAATATTTGCTTGCTGTATGCAGCACTATAATTTATATTGTGATTTAAAAATCAAATGTGGTGCATTTCCACAGGATTTAGATGTGCGCAAAGCCTTGAAATATATTATTAAACTTGGAGATATATTACTGGCAAATGAACACTTTGAGGAGGGCAACCATACGTGCAGCCTATTATGGGTAAAATATACTGGGAGCTTAGAGAGAGGATGATACTAATAGAGTAATTGTTTAATCCGGAAACCTAGGTAGCCAACCGGGAGATCCGAATTAGATTCAGCCTTTGACTTGTGCCGATGAAATGGGTGAGAATGGGTTATATTGATATCTAGAATTGGGGTCAAGAAGGATCAATGATTAAATTGAGAGGTGTGAGATAGATTTTAAAGATATCCCCAGAGAAGGTGGTAGTGCTTTGCAAGGAGTCCCAGAACAGGGAAAGTACTGGGTTTCCGCATGAAGGTAGTAGAATAAGAGAGAGAAGATGAGGATAAGTTGAACTTAATGTATGTGAAGGACACAAACAGCTGGAAATGAGACATCTTTTAGGTGAGATTTCTTTGAGAGGTGCAGGTTTAGAAGCTATTTGCATGGAGGAGCCAAAGGTACTGGAAAAAAATGTGGAGGGCCCAAAAAAGGCTAAGAACAACTTTGGAGTATGACTCCCCCACTTAAAAGATTGACATGCCTTAAAAGAAACAAACAATAGTCATAGTCATAGCGCCAGGAGAGTGAAAATCAGATGTCAACGAGAAATTTAGCAAGGAGGATAATGGTCAATTATGTCAATTAATTTGAAGAACTGAAGCAGACAAAGATTTAATAGAAGTCATTGGAGCTGAAGTTTACAATTTCAGGACTGACCTACAGAACAGATTGTTTTGGGGTGATGAGAGCAGAGCCTATTGCCACAGGCAAGCTATAACCAGGAATCAGAAGCTATAAATTGAGACTGTTGGTGAAATAATAGGGTTTATTAGGTTTTATTTTTTTTGAAATTTTAAGGGAGAAAATGTGACCATAAAATAGTTTGCACGCATGGTTTCTAATACTTGGCATCTATATTTCTATGTATAGTTAATTCAAGGTTTTGTTTTCTAGAATGTTGCCCAAAATAATTAACTTTGAAAAAAATTACACAATAGGTGAAAAATTCCCCGAGAGTTTTGCCAGTTTTTAAGAGATTATTAATTTTTAATTTCTAAGATTTAAAAATTGACAGTCGAGTTGTAAAGCTAATGATTTGAAAATCTAAAGTTAGAAGCTGCTGTTTAAAAAGTGACTAATGGCATACATGTTATAATGAAACTTGTTTTCTGTTATTCGTACCTCTTTCAAAAATACCCTTGATTGGGAGAGGCTACCCTAATGTCTCATACTGTTTCTTTGTAACCTCACATATGAAAAGAATTGCTTTGCCCACTCTAGTCTGCGTACCATATCCGAGGCATATATATTAGATTAATTCAGGAAATATTCTATATGAAACAAGATTTAGGATGGGTTTTGTTTCCAAGTGCTAATTTTTAAGAGGTAAGCAGAAGTCATTGAAGTCTTCTCTTATTCTGCTTTATAATATTTTTAACTCATAAGGATTTAAAAATGATTTTCAAGCAATACATCACTGTGCATATCTTTGAAATAAAAATTAAGTAAATAAAACTTTAATTGCAAAGACATTCATTTTAATACTTTAAGATATTTTAGTGGAATTTTAATACTACTTTTAATATTTTGTACCTTGTTATCTGAAAAAAATGCATGAAAACCATTAACAACAAGATATTTTGCATCATGCCTTCCTTTTTTGAACTCCTGCTTTCATTGCACTTTCCTCTTAGATATTTTATACCAAAGTGGTGCAAATTGGATACTTTGCAACAAAATTATTAAAATTATTATTGGTAAAAGCAGAAATATTTCACAAACTTTGATAGTTAATACAAAATTTTAATTTTATTGACAATTGAATTTTTAATGAGAAGGATTTTTAGTTTTTTTCTCAACTTAAATATCAATGATTAACACTTTCTAATAAATTCAGCATCAATTCTACTTTTGTTTTTCAATTAGATATGTATATGGAAGCACTGAGAAATATGTTTACATATAAATACAGATTCAAATTTAAAAATTTAGCTTTAGCAGTGATGAAGTTTCTAAAGACTCCTTTAAAGATCATTGCATGTCAAAACCATTTTCCAAATCCATCTTAATAATAGTTGAGAACAAACTATTTGGAATAATCTGACTTACATAGGGATTTGTTATCCAGTTGTTATGGTCATTCATTTTATCAATTCTGAGGGACATACCAGAAAATGACTGCTAATTCAAAATATAAAAATATTTAAAGTCTCAATGCGTATGTTGTCAAATAGCTTTTTAGAAAAGCTCTACTAGTATTTCCAGCAATGACAGAAAACTTATAATCTCAATGTTTTTTTCTCACCATCATTTTCTTAACGTTCATTAATTTCTTGGATGAAGAAATAACCTTTTGTTGCTTTAATTTGGATTACATGGTATTATGAGACTAATCATTTTTCATGTTAGTGAATTTGTAAATCAGGAAAGGTATCTCTATGGACTTTTCTGTTTTCTTATTCTAACAATAGTTTGTATGCTGTATATTTGATTTATGAACTATATACTTGTGATACTTAGATCTATCATTTTTATTCATTGAATCAGTGAAAATTAATATTATAAAAATGTTTTAGAAGAGCATCTGACCCACATTAACAAGCATTATCCTTACCAATGAAAAATATTTCCCATAATTTGCCTTTAAATATTTTAATTTCTTTGAAACCGAAACCTTATATAATTTTTACCTTGACATTTCAATTCTTGTGTACTGGAGGTTCATTAAAAAAAAAAAGGAAAATTAAAAAGTAAATAAGGAAAATGAAATCTAGGTAGATAAACTCTGTGAACTAATTTTCAGGGATATACGGCCAGGGCAACATGATCATCCTAAATGAAGATCCTTGGACCTTGACTCTGGACTGCATGAAGAACAAATCTCTAAATAAGTGCAAAGATAGCAGATGACTTTCAAGAATGAAGCATACAAAGTCAAGATTTTCCAAGAAATATTTAATTTTAAAACATAAAATGTACTCGCCTGGGTCAGAACCTAGAATTTAAACATGATAGACAAAAACCTGGGGACCTATTATGGCCAAAAAGTTTACTGAGCACCTGGGCTTATTGAGTTATTGCAATGGAGCGTGTTCCACTTGATTATGGTAAACCAATCTTGCTGTGAAGGGTGGATATAGAAAGTGAGGTAATTTGATCATGTTGTAAATTGTACCCATCAGTTTGTGAATATTAGTGATGATAAAGGCAGAGATACTGATGCTATTCTGATAGAACCAGAGCAAATCCGGAGTAGGTCTTGCAGTGAGGGCATGCTAAGGGTTACTACTTAAAACAGGTTGTACTTCTTGGGTTTGAATATGGGTAGACCGAGAGGTGGGGTTGTTACAAGTCATTAAGTTATGTAACCTGTGGATTTTTTTTTTTTATGCATTTGAAGTAAACTTTATTAAAGCAGAAAATGCATCTGGGGATGAGATTGTGTGCTCAGTTCTTTCTCATCTGGTGTCCTATCCAGCATTTATTGTAGCAATGGTAGATGCCCAATGCATGTTTGTGGCAAATAAGCACTTACGACTTAATTCATATGTGATGTAGGTGGTACTCTAAGATTAGCTATTGCAGAGGCATAATTAATAAAAGAAGTTGGTATCTTTGTCATATATAAAATTGACATCAGGAAAGATGTCTGTGTCATCCCATCAAACCTTTGATGGGCCTTTGGCCGTGTGACTGGAGACATTTTCTTGGGGTAGCCATCTTCTATTCATGAATTATTCTTAGAAGTAGGTAGAAGCAACATACCCAAGTATCAGTCAGATACAGACTATTCCCTCAACAAACAATACTTACATTTGCTTTCAACAGATAGTTCCTTGGTGCCAGGGAATGTGCTATGCTTTTTATATAGTTTATCATTTAATTTTCACATGATACTTGAGAGTGATATTTTATCCCCAAATTTTATCAGTGAAAAAGCATCTCTACCAAGTCAGTTCAATGGTTGTGCCAACATTCAAAATGGTAGCAAAACTTACAGTATGCCACAGTGTTTACTACCTAATCGAAGAGACAGAATGAAAACACTCCGGGGATGGGAAATAAGGTGATGTTATCTCACTTAGAAGGAAAGCAGAAGAGAAGATACTCTCGTGTGGTGATGCTGTAAAAGGTATGTGTGGCAGACTAAACCCATTGTGGTCAGTATCCCAGCTCTGTAACTACAGAGGAGTGATCACAGTTTTCATGCTGTGTAGATGTGCCTGGTACTTAGCTGATTGTATCAATTAAGAGTAATTCAACAATGTAGCACTAGTGATCTAAGGTAATAATGTTATGATTTCAAGTGACTGACTAGGATTAAAAGGAACTCAAAATAACCCAGTACCAGGTTTTTAGGACATGTATGCCAACATCCAGGAGTGTTTCTTGCAAAGGAATGAGCACAAAACCAAGAAGCCCCACTTTTTATGTTATCTTTTCGCCTTTACTTAGACCCATGCCTTGTAAGTGGACTATGGACTTTGTTTAAGGTCTGTAGTTCTGAGTGTGAATTTTGACCAGTTCCCAAATCTAGTCCTTGAAGTCTCGGTTTGATTCATTTTTCTATAGGTGGATCAATAGAAAAAGCACATTCAACCATGTGGAAACTCAGGAAATCCAAAGGGAGGAAGTAGAAGGAAGAGCTCTCAGTCTAAAGCGACTGAGTAAAGGAAACTGGAGCTAATGAGAGGAAATAGTAAAATAGTCACATGTTGGGTTCCTGTTTTGCTGAGTTATGATTGCGGTGTATGACTTGCCATGTCTAATTGGAACAAATGTGGACACTTAACTTGACATTGACCTTCAGTAACTGTTTTCCCCCTGGGAATTTACAGTTTAGACTGCGTATCCTCTTATGGCTTCTATGTGTAAGTGGGATAGAGGTTGGGGCACTCAGGGTTTCCTTATGCCGTAGTGAACAGAGAAATCTAAGAGTTTTCAAAAATCAGAGCAAGGAGCTTTGATTGGTAAATAATGAAGAGCCATTAAAATCATTTTCATATGAGAATGGAAGACTATCAATCATAGTCTTCCAAAGACATCTAATATCTTTTTACTTCTGAAAATTGCTAAAATGACAGTCATTTCAAGTGCTTGCTTTAATATGCTTTGCAGAGATGAAACTAAAGTACTTCCTTTCCATAAGATTAAGTGTATTTGCCTCAGTCTGAGTTCATAGGCATCAAAAAAAGAGGGAAAGTGTTGGCCCAGTGGCTCTCCCATCCCCTTTTTCTGAGGAGGCTCAGTCATGCAGTGACCCTTTCCTTTTCTCGTTCTTGAATTAGACTTATTCCTTGGCTTGAGGAAAAATAGACTCTCTCCTTACTTTTCCCTAACCACATGCTGCTTATAAACTGTAATAGCTCAAATCCATGGAAAGCTCTGAAACATGGCCTCTCACTGTCTTGATAGTATCTAATGAGATTGTCTTCAAAATGATATTTGTTGACAACAACCTTCTTGTTATTTTTAAGTGGTTTTTTTTCATGCTCTGACAATGCCCCCTGGAGTTGGCTGCAAACAGCCTCTTCCTATTTTTTCATTTAAGGAGTGTTAATGTCCCTGTGTTTTCACAGAGAGGGCAGCTGCAGCCCTGATAATACAGTCAGTGCTCTCATTTATCTCCCCTGGTGACATTCCAGGCACTCCAGGAGATGAGCTTCTCTTGGTGCCTAGATACTTTAATTCTCTCTTGCCTTGGCTCAGGTCGACATGTTCCCTGGTCTGCTCCTTGCTGACTGCTTCAATTGTAACACAACCCCTCTATCCTGGCTTGAGTTATAAGTGTGTATATTCTGTGTTTGGAGAAGGTGATTTAATATTGACCCAACATTCCCTGCGCTATTTCATTGCTGGACCCTTTCCTCCCTCTCCTGACTTTCAGTATGCATTTTGCAATCCCCAAAGGATTGATTAACACTTCCCCTCACCTGCCAAAAAAAAGACTAAGAATTTGCATAATAATAACAATGACAGCTATTTGGATTACTCTGTGCCATGCACTGTGTTCATATTTTACAAGCTATATTTTTCTTTAAATGTTCATGAGACCCGTGTGTGAGGTTTTTCTGTAACTACATTGATTTTCAGAGAGTAATTGGGAGAGTTTACATGACTTTCCCCCAGTAAGTGAGACTAAGAGCTCACTTGTCATGCCCAAGCTGGTGCTGCCATACACCCATGCTTAAGGATAGTAGGAAATGTGCTCTGTGACTCTCAACATTGTTTATTTTCACCATACTTGGTCCTTGGCAGAGGGGTGACTACCTGATGATGATTTTGTTTGTCTTTGTTTCATTGTTAGGTAAATTTGTGATCTAGCTCTTTCTGAGCTGCTGGTTAAGTCTTACCTTCTTTAGCAAGAGATGTACTTTGTAGACAAGTCTTCTCAACCTAATCAGGCTTTGCAGAAGCCATCTCCTTATTCCACTGTGCTTATGTCAATGTTTTATTGGTTTTTAAATGCTGTGTTAGATGTAATCAATACCTTATTTCCTTTTAAGTAGTATCTCCATAGTTTGTATTAGGAGTAGATTGCTGAAGTCTGATTCAGAATTACAGGGCAGGTAGCCAGTGCAGTTTATATGCTTTGCACATATGTATTTTCATTTAATCACTACCATAGTCAGGTGAGGATCATGATAATAGTCTTCATTTTATAGAGAGGAAACTAAGGCAGAGTATAACAAACCACCATCCTATGTATTATTTCATCATTTCCCCAATCTTTTCTCAATTCTGCTTGCTCTCTCATACTTTTTTCATATTAATAGAAGAGTGTTATGTTTCAAAATGTTAATCTGATCATGCCACTTCCCTTTATAAGTGTCCTAGGTGGTTTCCAACCTCACAGTATATGGATCAAAAATCCTCACGAGGTATAGGGAATTGCCACATCTGAACCCTCACCAATTCTCGTATCTTACCTCTTTGCTCAAGACTTCTCTGTTCAATTCTAGTGTTTTTCTTTACATTTTCAGTGTGTGCTGCAGTATTTCATGCCTTCCAAGTTAACTGAATAAAGCTTGGTTTCCTATTTAGCTATTCAAGTAAATGTAGGGCGCTAGAAGAACAGGGAAGCCATCATCTTGAATTTTGTATATTGTGAAGAAGGCTAATCAGAGATTCTATATATTTTGTACAATTCCAAGAAATAGAAATTCAGACCATTGAGCAGAAAATTTCCAAGACAGATAATAATAGTAACTCTAGAAATATGTTGCTTACAAGTGTTATGTTAAATGAGGGAGATATAAAAACAATGACAAAGCTCTAACAATGAAAAATTCCAACTTTGAGTTGGCTGTCTTGAGGAAGTATTCAAACAGAGATGAAATGACCATCTGTCAGAGGATTCTTTTGGATTCTCTCTTGGTTTGGGAGCCATTGATACAAAACAAATAAATTAAGATTTCTCCCCACATACTATTCACACATTTAGTTTTGTTTTGGTAGTATAGACCTACATAAAACCTGTTGAAATTTAGTAGTTATGTGTTAAATTACTACTCTAACATGCTAAATTCCACTATTGAGATGTCATATCTCATTTATGAGTTACATGTATGTTGTGATTAAGGCTGAGGACACTATCGTAGGAATTGAAAGACAGTTTACTCCCACCTATTAGATTGATGATATTGAGTGTTCATGTCTTTGAGTCTTATTTTTGTCATCTGTGAAATGATGGTTACTCAACCCAGTGACTCAATTCATTCAACAAGTATTCCTAGATAACTGCAGTGTGTCATGCCCTGTATTGGCTTTGTGGAGACAAAGCTATCGGCTCACAGGGACTTTAGACTCTTAGAGTTTTCTTATGAAGTATAAATATGTTTAATGAGATAGGTATTAATAATAATACTGTGCAAATGATAATCCACTATATAAAGGTAAGGTATTTGTGTCAGAAAGCATTCAGTAGTCACTGTTTGTGATACACCTCATACAGAACATAATATTAAAGCATTAAATGATATAGATAGTGTTACTTCTAACATTTCTTCCTGTTGTTTATGTCCCTAAGCATAACGTCCTTTAAAACAAAGACATCCTAAGAAGCAATTGGTTTCACACCCATGCCATGACCTTTTACTCACCAGCATTCCCCCTTTTCCTATTATTTTGAAAATACCAACTTGAAAGAGAGAAACTGCCAGGCAAGTCTCATAGCTGTCGCTCACTGGATGGGAGAAATTCACAAGCCACAGGCAAGTCTGGATATATTTTGAAATTAGTAAAATAGAACTTTCTGATATGAATTATGGGAGAAATATAGATTCTAGGGTGGTTCCAAAGATTGGAAGGATATGCTCACCATCTTCTAAGATGGGAGATTTCACAGAGGGAAGGTTGGGAATGGGATCATAGAGATCATCTATTTCAGCTTGAGTTATTTTACATTTGTTATGTCTGTTGATGTCAGTGAAGGCTTCAGTTAGGCAGTTAAGAAATGTGAATGTGAATTTGGGAGAAAGACTGAGGATGGAGATATAAGTTGAGAGACATAAGCATCTTTCTAGTCATTCAGACTAGATGTAATCATCATTAAAATGAGTGTGAATTTAAAAGAAATGGGAGAGAAGAAACAGAACCAGAGCATGCCAACATTTAAGAAATCAGAGAAAAGAGAAGAAATTAAGCAGAGAGCTAAAAGATGAAAAATTCTACTCTTTAATACACAAAGCCTTATCTTGCTGTCTGCCTATGTCTACTTGGATTAGCCTTGTGGTCCTTTTTATTTTTACACTAATCACCTCTAGAGGCCCAGACTCCAAGGTCATTCTCATCAGCAGCCCTCTACTCCACAGGAGGCTCCATACAACCCTGACCCTGGCCCCATTCACCTCTCATTCTCTCCCACTCCGGAAACCCTTCCACTTTGCCCACTAAAATTAAAGAGAACAGTCTCCTGGCCTTCAGTCACTTTTCAAAACCATCTCTTGACCATCCTGCTCCAAGGGAAAATTGAATCTCCCTTAAGAATACTATTCCCCCGAAGTGTCTTTAATGGGAGTTGTTCATGTTCCCAAAGCTCTTATTCCATGAGCTTTGGAAGTGGAAATAGAGCAGGTGGCCCCCTGCTGTGATCCTTGTAGGCCATCATCTCTCCCCTAGGAACAGAAAGAAAGACAGATGGACCTGGATAGCATAGTGCACTTAATCACACTCTCTTTGCTCTTCCCCCACTTGTCATCCCTCCTCATTTCTCAGTGGCTTTTATTTGTCTTTCCTTCTGATACAAAAATGTATCTTCCTATCTTAATTCTTTTATTTTTTTTTCCAATAGGGATATTTTTTCATTACCAAGTCTATCTTAATTCTTGATGGCTTCAATGTGCATGTGATTACATGTCACCACACATCAGACAGTTCATGCTAAGGGTGTTCACTAGGACTTTCCCATTATTTGGGGAGGGGGGGTTCTTCATTTACACCCAATGAGGGGGAAACAACTGTCATTTCCAATGTAACAGTGAAACAACTTATAACAAACCTGGTATTCTAATAGAGGAATTTATTAGATTAAATCACTTATATCTGTACCAGCTAATACACTTGTTCTCAACCTTACTTACAAATTATAATGACCTAGGGGACTTAAAATAAAAACTGATGCTTGGTCCATTCCCATGCATTCTAATTCAATCAAAGTAGCATTAGTGTGGTTTTTTTTTTTATGTTTAAAGTAACTCACATAATCAGAACTACTGGGTTTATGGGAAACAATAATAGGAACCAGTATCAGTAGGTCTAGGGCATTCTGTGCCCTTCCAATGTGCTGTGAAGTTGCTAGCCCTGCTTGGTCCACAGCTATGAGGCCAGCTGAACCAGAGGACTGGGGAGCTAGCCAGTGTGAGGCAGCAGGCCTCTGAGAATGTGAGGAAAGGAAACTAGTAAGACACAGGCGCAAGCACATCTTTAATCACAGGCTGTGATCTTTGTGGACTGCTATGCCTGTTCATACAGCATCCTATTCTCTGTGTTAGTAGAAATGCTTCCCCTGAGAGCATGACAGAGTAGCTGTTTTCTGTAATTCCCTTGGAAGGGGCAGAAGATTAAATTAGCCAACATAATCCTGTTGAAAGATATAAAAATGATGTCTTGGGTGCAGAGGAACTGGATGATTAAAAGGAGAAACTTATCCACCTCCCTTGGAAATCTGAGCCTGCATGAGTGTGTAGGTGCCAAAATGAGAGGAATTGCCAATCTAAAGTTTGTAAAGTGAATTTAAACAAGGAAGCAAAGCAGAATCTCATCTCTTTTTTACTGTCTCAGCATTGACTGCTTCCTGCTACGATGATCTCTGTCTCAGGCAACAATAGCTTGTCCCTCTTGAGCACCTGACCCAAAATCCAAATAATATTCATCTTTCCTTTTGTTTCCCTAGTTACCATCATCTTCTCTTTGGGACTTCTGCAACTCCAGGGTGCTCCAGTATAAATGGTGCTTTTCAGACTTGTGTCAGGAAGTTACTGCATTTGGGCTCTGGGGAAGACAGAGCAACATGAGGAGTCTTATGTGCCGGAGGCTTATCACAAAAGGTGTCAACAAGAATATTATGGATGTGAAAAGCAAACTGGTATTTCTAAATATTGTCCAGGTGGAACTTCATCACATCTCTGTTGACTTCAGATCAGATTTTACGCTCTACTCTTTGGTGAATGAATTTTGAAAGTAAAATACAGTTCATCTTTTGTAACCTACTTGTGAAACAGAATTCAACCATGCATTTCTGCTATTGGGCAAATGCTCATTGTTTATTTTGTATTTTATGCTCATATTTTAATTCTTCAGATAATTTTTTTTTAAAGCTGAGATTCACTATCTACAACTAGAGGAATAATGGGGACATATTTCTCATTGGGCCAAAAGAATAAAGGCTATTAGAGGAATCAGCTCAAAGAATAAATGCAGTGAACATTTCAGAACCTCTAATTCCAATGTCTAACATATTTGTAGACAACTACACTAGAAAATAAAAAGCAAGTGTCACAGTGCATCAAGGGAAGTCAATTTGCCACTACTCTGGTTATGCACTGGAAAGTTCTATAATGAGCCCTAATTTTCTGTGTGCTGTCGTTGAGATGGATTACAGTGTCAAAATCAGACCATGGTTTTTGTGAGACCATCCAAAGCAATGCAGAAATTCCTGACTGACCTTCACATTATGAACAAATTTCTGCTTTTTCTCAGCATGATTTTCTGAAACTTTCACTAACTTGGCAATTTGCAATATTGATCAAATCAGAGTTCTACTCAAGTCTGCTACAAAATAATCAAGTTGTGAATTTTTTAAAGGTCAAGGTATAGGTTTTGCCTCAGTATATTTCAGGCAAAAGTTAAGGTGATAATTCTCTACTCATCCTCCTAAAATGTGTCTAAGATAGGCAGAGATTTGGAGAAACTCTGAAAGTGAAGAAGGTATAAGGGCCTTAGGGGACTGACAATCATTGGGTTTTAGGTCAGGAGTGTAGCTATGGGACAGAGGTTGTTAGCAGCACAGACACATGGAGCTGAAATGTCAGGGATGAATGAAGCAGCTCTTTCTGTAAAGCTCAGAGAACCCCTCTTTTCCTCCCCGTCAGTCAGAGTTCAGGGAGATGGAAAACATACAAAACATATGAATAGAGAAAGCTTAACATACAGGAGTCACTGGGGATTTTAGCAATGGGGAACTGACTAACCCTAGCAAAGAACATGTTAACGAATATAGACTCAGTCTATATAGGAGCATCCAATATCCTTGGCTATGAGATAAGATGCCACGAAGGGAGAAGTTTGGTTCTCCTAGGATGGAGGCCCAGACTGTATGTAAACTTGCTGGAAATCTTTCCTCTGGATGATTGGGGTAAGTTGTCCTCCTGGAGGGGCTGTTATTCAGAATTTTGAGAGAAACTGGGGGAGGGTTGAGAAGATGTTTGTGGGGAAAGCTGTGCCTATGGGCACTGCTGTGAAGCCTAGGGGGTGGGGCAGTCTTCAGGAGGAGTTTTTAGATAGTAGTCCTCTCTTTGGAAACTTCTTTTTTTTTTTTTTTCTCATATTTTATGTCTTGTTTTTTTAATTAATTAATTGATTAATTACTTAATTACTATATTTCACATCAATTTACTCTCCCGGGGTCACCAACCACCTCCCCTCCCTGACCATTCCAGCTGGTCCCCACCCTCCCCTTGTGTATTTTCATTTGGTTGTTCATATATTAGTGAAACCGTTTGGTTTCTATCTTTTTCTTTCTGACTAGTATGATTTCTTCTAGGTACATCCAAGTTTCAATACATTCATCAAATTTGTCACTTTTGATTGATGAGTAATACTCCATTGTGTAAATATACCACATCTTTTTCATCCATTCATCTGTTTGGGACATTTGGGTTGTTTCCATGTCCTTGTAATTACAAACAGTGTTGCAGTGAACATCAGGGCACATGTGTCCTTTTGTACCCACATTGGGGTCTCTTTGGGTAGATTACCAGAAGAGTGATTGCTGGGTCAAATGGTAGTTCCATTTTCATTAGTTTGAGGGTCCTCCACACTGTTTTCCATAGTGGCTGGACCAGTTTACATTCCCACCAGCAGTGTAAGAGTGTTCCTTTCTCTCCACATCCACGCCAGCACTTATTGTTGCCTGTTTTTTTGATGTGGGCCATTCTTACTGGTGTAAGTTGGTATCTCATTGTGGTTTTGATTTGCATTTCTCTGATTGCCAGTGACGTTGAGCAATTTTTCATGTGTCTGTTGGCCATTTGTATTTCTTTTTTGGAGAAGTGTCTTTTTAGTTCTTCTCCCCATTTTTTTTATTGGACTTCCTGTTTTGTTTTTGTTTAGTTGTGTGAGTTCCTTGTGGATCTGCATTATTAAAGCCTTATCACTCTTGTGGAGGGCAAACATTTCACATTTGGTTGGGCTTCTTTTAGTTTTTCTGTTGTCTCTTTTGCTGTACAGAAACTTTTTAGTTTGATGTAGGCTCATCTGTTTATGTTTTCCTTCAGTTTTTTGCCAACTGCAGATGTCTTTGGAAACTTCTGGTCTCTGTAAGATGCACCATTGTGGACACTCCTCTGTGATGCCTCCTGAAGGGGAAGCTGCCAAAAGCAGAGGCCACTTGTTGTTGGACGCAGGCTTTGCTGACAAAAGTCTCATGCTCTGCAGGAGTCCAACCTGTCACAGACCAGGCAGGAAACTTCTTCCTCCTCCAGAGTCCCTCTCCTGACAGAGGTGAGCACTAGGCTGGCTGGCAATGGAGAGAGGTTTGCAGAATTCAGCTCCAGCATGGCAGATTGTGGGAAGAAAGTTGGATTTGGAAATGACACTGTGCTCTAGATGTCTCATCCCACCCTTCACTCCCTAAAATAAGGGTGACCCTAAGTGCCTTGTGTTCTGGGGAAATTCTATTTAAACTAAAACATTTGATGCAAGGTGCCCTCTTTTGTGCTAAATGCCTACTGTGAGATTCAAAGTCTCTTAATGAAGAAAATGACAGCGCACACAGCATAACATGCCCTACACATAAAACAATTACACCTCTGTGCCAGGTGTCATTACTTTGGACAAGCACTCTCAACAATATCCAGAGATTGATCTGAGACTCTAGTAGAGAACAGCAAGAAAGCAATTTAGAAAAGCAATAATGAAATGGATGGTGGCAGCCAAATCCTATTCACAGGGAATTACCTTAAATATATTTGCCATTTTAGTTTTCTGGAGTGTTTCCTTTGTAATTACATGGAGGTCTCTAAGGAACTCTAGTTTCTTTATCAGCTCCTTCAAATTACATCTGTAGAAGACTGAGTAAATACTTATTTAGGTCAGCATCATTTTCATATTTATTTATTTTATGTGTATGTTTCTTAATGTAAAAGAAAATACTCAATCTTAACAGAGAGAACCCTAAAGTATAGGATATTTGATAAGATTTTAGTTAAGTGAAATCAAACCATACACCGTACATTTTCATGGATGTGGGGAAGAGATTATTCTTTGATACCTTTGCAGGTTCGTTAGTTTATGAGCCGAATACTCCCTTCTCTCCATCCTGCTCCATGCTCATATGCCCATAAAAGAGTATATCTCTGACTGTCACTTTCTTTAGGAAGAACCTGCACATCCAGGTGCTGCTATGAAGGGAAACCCCACAGGTCAGGTATTGTACCTCCATCTGAAAACAGAGCAAGGAGGCCTTTAGAGTTGGGACTGATAGGAATTCAGATACAACGGTTGACTTGCCTGGTCTCCTTGCTTTCATTGCTCCTGAAGAAGGTAAAGAATGATAATCCAGGTAAGGTAAAAGAAATAATTTTCTCTTTGCTCAAAAAGGAATTTGGCTGACTTATTTTAAACATATTTTATGACCCATGAAGAATGGGTCAAAGTAATAAGATGTTCAAAGTAATAAACGCATAGCAATGGAAAAATGATGGTCCAACAACATGGTAAGTTTTAGCAATGGATATTTATGTTATGGATATGGAAAAAGAGGCAGTTAAAAATAAACTTCTGGTGGTCATCAGAAAGTTAGTAATGATGCTATTTTTCTATATTTTGTGATGTAATGGTTTGTCAACACTTACAAATTGGTATTTTTTTCTTTCTAAATATTCAGTTTATGAAAAGAAAGTATGACTCTCATTAAGAAAATAAGACATATTTTCTTTATAAGAAATGATAAATATAAAGTGAAAATAAAAGGTGCATTTGGAAAACATGGAAGAGACATCAGTAAGAGCAAAGATGACAGAGAGAACACTAATAGGCTTTATAACCATTTTCCCTTTGGGGCAATTATATATAGGGAAATACAACCGATTTTAGAATTTAAAAATATGCACAGGAAATCTGAATGTTTTGAGCAATAAAAGCAGTCAATGAATAAAAGAATCAAGGCATTAGCACCTGTTAAGCTAATCTCTGGGGAGGGAATTCATTAAACAGAGCTATGGTCTCAGGTATCCAAGGGGATAACAATATACCTCAAGAGGTATATATATATATATATATATATATATATATATATATATATATATTATATATGTTATATAATATATATTATATAATGTATATTATATTTGTATATGATTACTCATTTGAGAGATGAGTAATCTGATATTATATCCCTTATCACATCTTATTTTGACAGGAGTTACAGCGTGCAGATTTAAAAAAAATCTTACTGTAAGCAATTCTTTTGAAATTATTATTATTATTATTAAGCATAGAGAAACAAGATGACTTCAGGGGCTAATACTTGACTAAACTACTTTTAAGATTGCTGTTGCAAACTTTCCCAGACTGATAGTGACCCTAGCACATTACAGCTGGACAGTTGTATAATAGACCATTGTGTTTCTTTTCCTTAGTCTCAAGACTGAACCAGAAGAATTTTCTACCTTAGGAGCTACTTCTCTCTGATCTTTAACGTTTCCAATTGTTTGCTTTCCCTAACTACCTCTAATTTTTGCTGTTTGCTGAAGTCCTGCTGTGTGATCATTACATGTACCACAAAACTTGATCACTTAGCAGAGTTGGTTATAGCATACCCAGTACCAGAGAGGATGAAGAATCAGGAATGCATTGAATCAGCTGTGCCCCCACAGGGTTTTTGACTCATTGGGAACTTGTAATAATCCAGGCCACTGGGGTACCACATCCTAAATTACTATCTTCATGATAAGCTTTCCTCTTGAGTTGCAATTTCCTTGGCTGCTAGTGGTGACTGCTTGCACTATCCAAAAAAGAGAGAAAGTGGGGCAATGATAAGGAAATAATAGAAGCAAGATCCAGATCTTGAAATAATTTTAGAACAACATTGCTGATTGTCAAACATGGTCTACTGAGTGGAGAGTGATGTTAAATGTTTTATCCATTCATCCATCTGTTCAACCAGATGGCAGAATAAATATTCTAAAAAAATAAAACAAAACTTGGACATTATAGAGGGGAAGTTATGAGATTAGATGTAAAAGGGATAATATAACTTTAAATTTAGTTGTAAAAAATTAATTATACAATTATATTTGTATCTTGAACACATTGTACATTTATATAAAAATAGCAGGGGATTAAAAAAACTCACAATTAAATAGCGGCAAAACCAAATTGTGGTATAACCAGAATTAGAATGTCTATCTCATTGAGTAAGGAGCTATGTTTCTTTGATGACCTTTGGCTTTTATCAAGCCATCTGGTTTAAGAAAAACATTGTGCACTGTAATTCTGAAGCTGAAAATGGAAACAAAGTCATTGAATTTTATACTTGGGATTGGTGACCATCTTTCCTATTATTTGGAGATAATTTTCTGCAATAAGGAAGAATAAAGCTAATGAATATAAGACAGTTATGGTAGGTCACTATTTAAAGCACCTTCATCAGGAATCTGTACTGTTAGAGGTGAGTGATTAGATAGTAACAAAATCTTTACCAGAGAGGTTATGAAGTTAAGGGAGATATGAAAATATCTTCATTGGTGAAATGAGTCATGTTAAAGATGAGTCATGTTTGGCTTGTAACATTGTACAAGTACAGCTATAAAAATCCAGGTAGCTCAGAAGACCTATAGTGCTTGATGTCTTACCACATTATTGGTCCTATTTCTCTAGTTCTTGGGAGGGGGTGTTAAATCAGCTGACTTGACTATACATTGAAGTCTTCTGGCATGAAAATAATGCTTCTGAATTGGTACTTGCTCTTCATGCAAGGTGCTGGAATGAGAGGTTCTATAAGACAGAGATCACAAGCATATAGCTATTTTTGTGCTAGCTTGCTAATTCTTGCTTCTTTGGGGGGAGGTGTGAGCAGAATTTGGCTTATGACTTGCCTTCTTTGTGATACAGCATTTTGTTATTGAGGTTACTTACATGTAGTGAACATGTTGGTGTCTATGGGTGATATCAGTTGCTACCTACTCAATCAAAAGATAATCTGTTGTTATTTACTATTTCCCAACAAATTGTCCCACATCCATATACAACAAGGGGATAGGGGTTTAATATACAGTGTTGAGACTGCAAACCTTTATGTGGTAGATTGTCAGGTGCTATCACAGACTAGACTGAGCTATGCTGTAAAATGAGGAACACCTCATTTTGCTACCTTATCTGTCTCCAAAAAACTAGAAACAGGATAAGCATAAATACCTCTAGAGAGTGATAGCATCACCATCCCTCCAATGTTTACCTAAAAAAAAATTCCTTTTTTTTTTGAGACTAGTTTTTGCTATTTTTGCCTGTAGAATGTCAGGCTCATGTTGCCTGGGTTACCAGAGACTCAAGCAATCCCCAGCCTCAGCATTCCAGGTAGCTAGGATTACAGGTACCTGACACCCAGCTATTTTTTTTGGGACTAGGTCTCACTATGTGCCCCTGGCAGGACTTGAACCAGGATCCCTGGCCCCAGCCGTGGCTTCCTAGGCTGCTGCCTACAGGCATGCTCCACCATCCCCGGCCTAAAAAGCATTCCTTAAAAAAAATAGCAACCAATTTGTAAAGTGATCCCTCTACCCCCAATTACCTCACAAAAACCAATATGTTAACCTGTTAACCAATTTTATTACACCCTTATCATTTACCTTTCCTTTAAAATTCATCACAAATTGTACTCTGTTCCTTAAAATACCCCATTCTTTATTTAATAAACTGTCTTCTAGTTCATTACTTCTAGTCAATGCTTAGCAACTGTAGCTAAGTCATCTTTCTTGTTGTTCTTTCTTCGTACCCTACGTTCAGCTCTCAACAGTAGATCTGGGCTTTATTTAACATGGATGCTACCCCATAGGGATGCCTCCAGGGATTTAAGACTCTTGCCATGGCAAGCACACAGTCAGAAACTACAAGACACAGAAAGCACTCTACCATACTGAGATGCTGGTCAGCATAACAACTGGGAACATGCCTGCTTGAAGAACTATAGATAATAAAACAACTTAGAATAAATTAAAAGAAATCTTTTAAATGTCTACAGATATAGGAGAAGAAACTGAGTATAATCAAGAAGAGGAGTTACTATTTTTTTAATTATAGGAAGGTATGAAAAGCAATGAATTAGAAAGTTCTTGTAAACATACAGATTATATTTTTATAAAGATTATTATTTTATAACATTTTAAAAAATATGATTTGTGTGATTTATTTTTGTAATTCTAAGGAAACATTCACTTTGTGTCTAATTTTCAAGTCACATCTGGTGTGAAAAATGGTCCCAGGTTACATAGCTTGCCAGTACCCAGACCTAGGTCTGTCTGTGGAAAATAAAATGAGAAATTTCAACTTAAATGGGATTCAAATGGAGAATTTGGAAGAGGCAGTATTCAAAGAGATGATAGGAAGTTTCCCTGAGCTGCAAGAAGACAAGCCTTATATTTAAAAAGTACACTAATTTCTAAACAGCACAAAGAAAAAAACAAATCTTTACCTGCATACATTTTAGTGAAACTAGAGGTTATCTTCAGAAAAGACAAAATCTTAGCAACCAACAGAGAGAATAGAAGGAAATCTTACACAGTTGCCAGACAGAATAAAAACAGATTTTGCTTCACTGATAACTGATTCAGGACAATAAAAATTTATTTTTAAATTGCTAAAAAAATGTTATCCTAGAGTTCTATACCCAAATCTGCCATTCCATATTAAAAGTTAAACCAATTAATTCAGACATTTAGAAGCTAAGAGTTTTACTCTCACATAGTGTGCTAATTACACAATATTTCTTAGCAAAAACAGTACAGCAATCCAGAAAGAAGAGATGTCATGCAGGAAACGACTGCAAACAGCTTTTCAGGGAAATAAGTATTTTCCAAGAAAACATTATAACAACAATCACCAAAAACTGGCAGCAACCAGTTTTCACAAGTTTAAAACAAGTATAACCAAGGCACTATACAAGATAATTCATAAGATGGAAAGGATTAAGCTGAAGCCTTCTAATTTTTTTAGACTTTCCTAAAAGTCAAATTTAAACTAAGTTTTATAGCTTAAAGGTTAAGAATTAACCTTAACTTCAAAAAAGTGAAACAAATTTCAGTAGGATGCATAATTGCAAACCAGCAGCGGAAACAAGAGAAATTACTTCTTCAGCAGAATATAGGGACAAAGGGGGATCAGATGCAACGGTAAGCCTCTGCATCCCACCCAAAATAGTGTACTATTTTTACTTATTAATGGGGTACAATGAGTTTAAATAATTCACTGAAATCAGACATCTAAGTGGAGGAGACCAAACTCTGGTCTTTCCCACTGTTGGTAAATCACCTTTCTGTCACCTTCTAGCACTGTGTCTCCTCTTCTGAGAGGAATACTCTGCTATATCTCAGGCACACAAATTATTTTGGAGGCATTTATTTCTCAATACCTCCAAATAACTCTTGGAGTAAGTTGTCTGTCTGTCCGTCCTTCCTTCCTTCCTTCCTTCCTTCCTTCCTTCCTTCCTTCCTTCCTTCCTTCCTTCCTTCCTTCCTTCCTTCCTTCCTTCCTTCCTTCCTTCCTTCCTTCCTTCCTTCCTTCCTTCCTTCCTTCTTTCTTTCTTTCTTTCTTTCTTTCTTTCTTTCGAGACTAGGTCTCACTATTTTTGCCCGTGGAACCTCATGCTCATGTTGCCCGGGGTACCACAGACTCAAGCAATCCCCAGCCTCAGCTTCCCAGGTAGCTGGGATTACAGGCATGGGCCACTGCACCCAGCTATTTTTGTTTTTTTGGAACTAGGTCTCGCTATGGGCCCCAGGTGGAACTCGAACCGCGATCCCTAGCCCCGGCCGCTTCATAGGCTGAAGCTTACAGGCACGAGCCACCGTGCCCGGCCTGGAGTAAGTTTTCATTCAAATATTTTCTCTTCATCCCATCATCATTCTTGGTGGTTAGGCTTGACACAACCTTCAAAATGCTGTGCTTCAAGCAGGAATTTGTGAAATTGTCCTTGTACCTAACCTGCCCCAAATACATAAATTCACTCTCATAGGCTGCCCTTGATATGGCACCTTGCTGTTGAAATGAAACAGATGGAGTCAATGATGTCAAGTCGGTGTTTTCTTAGAAACTCAGTTTTATTTATACTTTCTGAAGCCACCTAAGAATATTTTTGTGAAATTTCCTAAGTAATGATCACTGATCAGTTATCCTTTCAGCAGAAGCTCAGTTTGCAAAAGCTTTCTGTAGTCATTCTGATATTACCTGCAAAAGGTGCAGTAGTCTCCAATCAACAAGTCAAAAGTGGCACTTTCAAAATGCGGTTTCCACTGCCCAGATTACTTCAGGTTCTTACCATCCATGCTTAGCAGTTGCCAGTCAAATGCAATTTGAACAACAGAGTTTTATTTACAATGAAAATTAACCAGGAAAACAAAAAGTCCTTAAATCCAGATGTGGCCAGTTATCTTACCCCAGTCACCATTTTTAGTCCAAAAGTTCCCAAAGATACATGTCCCTGATGGTATCTCTTTGCCCTTCCAAACCTGAGGTGGGCACTGCAAAATCCAGTCTTTCTCCAGCATCTTCTCTTTGTTTCTTCTCTCTCCAGCATTCTGAGCTTCTCAGCTTCTTCAAGGTTTTTCAAAGTTTCTTCCTTTACCAGGTCCACCTTCAGTGGTATCTGGCCATATTCAACAGGCCTGCCTTCAGCAGACCCTGGTCACCTCTGACCTACCACTCTGACATCCAACCTCACACCAGGAATTCCCCTACTGGCCACTCTCCCACCATGGCTCCTCCTCACCACCAGCTTACTCTTCCAGGGGCCTTCTGCCCAGCCTGGCCACTCAGGCTCATCGTTACCAGCCTGTCATTCTTGTCTCTCTTCTTGCCAAAGTCTGTATGTTCCCCATTCTCTGTTCCTTTCTTTTTATATAATTTTTTCTTGCCCCCTCCCCTTCCTGAAAACCAGAAGCTCCAATTTCCCCTCACACTTCCTCTTGGTGATTCATTTTAATCTTTCCCACCTGTGGCTTTGAAACAATAGCCCCAAGAGTGCTAGTTTCCCATATTCACCAAGACTGCTCAAGATTTGCAACAAAGTAAAAGAAGGACCTACCTACTCTTATCAGGTTTAGACCATTTTTTAAATGTGTGTTTTTCATACACAGCTAGTGCAATGCCTAAATTTTATGAAAAACTGCACTGCCCATGTTGGTGTTATAGCTTCAATTCACATTTTGCTGGCTGTCACTTCATCCTAAAGAGCCCTGCCAGGCTTTGTGTGTGGGTATATGGAGAAGAGAAATAAGAGGTTAAGGGACTAGTGCTTGTACTTTATTCAGCTTCATCTTTTCATCTGCTATCTTATTAGATTAACTATATTTTTGCATTATATCTTAATGTTTGATCTTGTTTTCTGTCTATTAAGTGTATCAGGTTTTGTTACATACTGATGGAGAGACATTTTAACCAAATTATTTAAGCTCTAGAAATCTGGAAATACAGTGCCCTTGCTTTAAGCCCCAAACCAGACACTGGCTAAGAGTTTCTGGGAGTCAAAGCATTTGTGATCAGATTATAAGTCTCTCTCTTACTGGAGCTACACCTCTCAGAGAACCTGTACCTTTTATGGAGTGGTGTAAACTCATTCCATCAGAAGTGCTCAAATAATTTACCGTTCTGCTTCACGCTACCCCTTCATGTGTGAGGAAAATTTGCATGCAACAAATTGAATTGACTAAAAATCCCTTTACAGAAAAATAGGACAATTTAATTGTCTATAAATGATCTCTCTAATCCTTTGCTTTCCATTCACTGTTCAAAGCACTTCACTTATCTACAGAAATAACTCTTTTCAAGGTCATCGTGCTGTCTACAAAAACACTATCTTTTTTATCTTTTATAAAACACATTTCATCACAGGAGGGTGTGGGTGGGAACAAAAGAGAGGAGGGCCAATGACCTATGTAAAAACTATGGCTGCTTTGATGGTGGGTGAGATGTGACATACCTCTAGGGAGGTGCAAATCTATTCCCTTAAGTCTTAAAAACACTCTCCCATCTTGTCTTTCCTGATGCCACAATTTCCCGAAATCACCTTTCCTGCTCCTTCTCCTTCTCATTTGTTGATATCATCACTTTCATTTAGAGATTGAACATAATCTCTAAATGAGGTGTTTTTTTTTTGAAACTCTGTCCTAGGGCCCTCTCATTCTCTCTCTCCTCTTGATCTCCCAAGGAGGTTTTACTAATTTCCAAGGATTTCTAAATTCTTGCCTCCCCAAATTACTCTCTTCTATATATTTTCCTTATGTGTCATATTACATGTCTAACTGCCCACTGATATAATCATGCTTCACACTTCACATTTAAAAGAAAAAATGACTAGTTCTTTCTCTCCCCACTGTAGACACTATTAACACTTACACATCTTTGTTTATCTTACATTACTTGCTGAAAGAACCTGGGTTTTATTTTAATAGCCTGTTCTTAGAGCAAGTTTACCTTTCCAGAAAGATTGACAGAAAGTACAGAATTCCCAGATACCCCTACCCATGCTCTCATCTCTCCCTACTTGCCACCTCCACACAGGGTCCCCTGTCAATAAAATCTTGCATTAGTGGGGTACATTTTGAGGAACCAATATTGATCTGTTCTTATCTGCTGAAATTCATAGTTTACAGCAATGTTGTAAAGAATAGGCTTTGATTAAGGCATACTGTCGTGTTTCCACCATGAGAGTACCACATAGAACAATTTTACTGTTCTAAAAATCCTGTCTTGTCTATACATATTCCTCTCCCTCCTGGGTCTCCTAGAATCTGCTGATAATTCTACTGTCTCTAAAATTTTGTCTTTTTTCAGAATGTCATATAATCAAATCATACCCTACACAGTCTTCTCACATTGACTTCTTTCACTAAGCAATGTTAAATATTTAAGGTCCTTTTATGCTTTTTCATTGCTTAACAGATCATTTCTTTATTTATCATTAAATCCTTTTATTGCCTATCTATACCACAGTTTATTTTTTCCATTCACTTGTGAAAGACCTTGGTAGCTTTATATTTTTGATAATTTTGAATGAAACATCTATAAAAGTCTTTCTGCAGGCTTTTAGGTGGGATAAGTTTTCAAAATATTTGGTTGAGTTCTTAAGACCTGATTTTATTTTATTTTTATCTCTTACTTAATTGAGGTATAGGATTTAGTCTTCACTTTCAAAGAAATATCTTGACTGATGAAAAGACAGTATAAATATCCCTTTCTCACTCCATGTAGTTGGTTTGGAGTGGTCATATTCTTATAAGATTTGAGTAGGAATAAAACAGTAAGGGAAAATGGTGAAAGATATTTTATAACTTACCATGATTCACTATTTGTATCTCATTTTAGATTTAATTAAAAAAATCATTCTTGAAAATCATATTGGATCAAAAAATTACAAATAAAAATCATTATTTCCATTTTATAAGTTTCATTTCAGAAAAACGCAACCAAGAACAGTTCAGTAGATATGACTATAGCTCTACTTGTGTTTTTAAAGTATTTGCAGAAAACAAAGGAGTAACTTGGATTACTGTTCACTTTTATGGCACTTTTATTTATTGTTGATTATATTAATATAAGGAAACAGCTTTATTAATCTTTCAGAAATTTATTAGATTGAATCACTTGTAGTCCTTCCATTAAGCATACTAGACTTTTTTTCGTATCTGAACTGTGTGGATTGCAATAAACATGTGAGCCAAATGTTTTTGAGTAGACACTAGGCCTTTAATTTAGGGAACAAATTTAGGATTTTATTGGGCAGCTGATTTTAGAAGCAGGGAGAGAAAGATTTAAAAAAAATCATTATTATTTAATCAATGACTAAATATTTTTTTTCAGTTGTAGTGATAAGACCTTCAAGAGCAGTGCTTAGTTTAGAAATTAAATCATCATCTGTCTTTTTGGAAGGATTCTAAAAGATACCATATAATTCTTGCAACCTCTTTGGGAATATCAAAATGTTCAATTTTCACATGTCAGTTCATTTTTCCCTAATGTCTACTTCTGTTGTTATATACTTACTAAAATATGATACTTTCTTTCACCAGGTCATGGAAGTCCAGATTTCAGAATTCCTGCTTGGACTCTCTATTCCAAATCATGCATGCCCAAGTTGAAGTTTGTAATATTATGATTCATAATAAGAAGTATAAATTTCTTCCTCTCCTGTCTCTGACTCAGAGCTACTAAGACTAAAGTGATAAGAATAACAAAGATCAAAGATTTTTTTTTATGTTAATGACATGACTTTTAGAAATACCCAGTTAACCTTTGATCAGGATGCTAGGGCACCCAACGCTGTGATTAAAGGATGGGAACTTTCAGCTGCTCTTCCAGCACCCCACCACCACTAGATAAGGGGAGAGGGGCTGGAGATAGGATCAATTGCTGCTGTCTATTGATTTAATCAGTTATGTAGATGTAGTGAATATGAATATGTAGTAAAATCACCATAATAGCACAATATGATGAAATTCCAAGAGCTTTTGGGTTGGTGAACCTATGAGATTGATGGAGAGGGGTACATACAAATAACTTAATAGCTCTGTGCTCTTTCTGTAGACCTTGACCTATATGAGTGATCCTGAATGATATCTTTTGCTGAAGAATCACTGATCTAGTATGTAAATAATTCCCTGAATTCTGTGAATCACTGGCAAATTAATTGAAGCCAAGGTGGGGAGTCATCCAAAATAATAGTCTATAGCCAGCCATTAGCTCACAGAAAGCTAAGATTTGTGATTAGTATCTGAAAGTGGATGGATGGGTGTGTGGGAATTGGGGATTGGTCTTGGGATGCTCTTGTAAGATCTGATGCTATCACCAGTTAGATAGTACTGGAATTGAGTTAACAGATACTGGTATCTAAAAATTGCTTGGTGGTATGCAGGGGGAGTCTACCTACCGAAGCTGGGTGCAAAATCATAGTTAATGATCAGAATCATAGTTAATGATCAAATCCCCACTATGGACTCAACGCCTCTCCTGATGACCCTGCATGATCCCTTTTCCCCTCAATGTCTATGCATACTGAATTAGCATTGCTTTTGTCACTATTCTGTACTCAAACTGCTTTTGAGTCAATCCTCCTCCTCTCCAGGGTTGTTCCTACCTCTCAGCAGCCAGATAGTGTTAATATATAGGTATATTTGTGCTATCTGATCCTTCCCTTGGCAAATGATTTGATCATAAGCAGTCAACACACAATTTGAAATTTGGATTGAGAATAGCAGTCCTCTGTGTACTCCTTGAAAATAACTTTTGTAATCAGAAGTTGTCTATTTACATGCTACCATAGCAGGGATCCCATCTGGAGAGAGGGAGGCCAAGCAGTGACACAGTGGAAAGCAGAGATGGAGGCAGAGTTGCTGCTGGGGAACCTGATGGTTTTCAGTCCTTGACACTCCACGTCCTTCTGAGATAAGCCTTCTGTTTTTCCTTAGGTTCCAGAAAAATTCTGGTATTCCGATAATATGCACAGTGTTGTTTTTGGTGAGTTATTTACATGCTAAACTAAATTGTATAAAACATATGATTATCAGCTCAACAATGATTGTATATATTTTAGGACTTCAAAGTAGCGGAGGAAAAAAATGTGAAAAATGATAGCTTTTGTTTCTTACAAAGAACAGTCCTGGGTTCTCACAATACCCACTTTTAAAGTTAAATTTAATTTTGAATGTTCCATTTTTTAAAAAAGTGCAAGAAAAAAAAAATAACCTGGGACTTTACTTTTAGAAAATATTGAAATGAATGTAAATTTTCACTTTAAAATTCATGGTTCCAGGACTTCCTGTCTGGGTGATTTGGGACCACTCATTTAATTATTTTAAGCCTTTTTCTTTCTTTTTCAATCTATGAAGTGGAGATGATAACAGTGCTGCTGTGGAGGGACTGAGAGGATTAATTCAGAGATTGTGTGTGTGATGCTTAACATATAACTGGCAGGCTTGTCAGTGAAAAACAAATGTTACAAGTGAAAGAAAACTCTATTATTGGCTCTAACAGCAATAAAAAAACTATTCTGGTGCATGTAGTTTAAAAGGCCAAAGTTATGACAGCCTTCAGATGAAGTTTTACTCACTCGAGATATGGTTTCTCCACTTTGCCTTTTGCTATGTCAGCTTTATCTTGAGGTTCCATCCTGGGATCTCTTGACAGATGTGAGTTCTTCCCACTTAGTAACAAATTGGATGCAACAGCGCCAGCTGTCACATCCTTATGCACACATTGCCTTAGCTCAGAAAAGAGTTGCCTCTTTTCAAACAGGCCTCTCTGTTTGAGGAAATTCATTGGTGCTGTTTCAATTCCTTATCATTCCCATTACACTGGGCTGTAGGATGGATTGGGATTCACTGATGAATCACCCATTTCTGCAGAAAGAACAATGGGAAATGTAAGAAATTCTTCCCATGAGTAAAGGGAATAAATTTAGGGCAGATGTCCTCCAAAACTCAATAAATTCAATAAATGCACCTTACTTTATTATTTGGAAAGTTATTTTTAAAGATCTATGCAAAATGGAATGTATTGTCTTCCCCGATATTTTATCATGTAAACGGTTTTACACTTTGTTGCATAAATATTCATTACTTATTTTTCAATATGGGATTTTTAAAAGAAGCATCTTAAAAATAAATTTTTTCCTCCGGAAACCCACCCACCTTGCCCACGCCAGGTTAGTTAGCTGCTGACGGTCACCCGCGCCGGTTCCAGGCCCCTGGGAGGGACCCCCTCGCCGCGTGCCACCTCCGCCACCCCTGGGAGCCAAGCCCCGCCTCCAGGTTCCTCTGGAAACCCGCCCACCTTGTCCACCCCAGGTTAGCTGCTGGAGGTCACTGGCGCCAGCGCGCAAAGCAGCGCCGGTGCAAATTACTAAACTAAACTAAAGTACAGATCCACTTTCAACCTGGAATACACTCCCATCAAAATGCCAACCAACACAAGATCCATGGTTCCTCAATATGTAGAACAGGTTCGAAAGCAAAACTCAGTAAGGAGAAAATCTTTAAACATACAAGCAAGCCCTACAGGAAGTTATACGTCGCCAACAAAGAAAGGACAATCTCCAGAAAACACCAAAGAAATGATTTGCATCTCAGAAAAAGATTCCTCTATTAATATGTTAAATGCAGTCCAGCAATTAAGAGAAGAATTAGAAAAAAAGGACAACAGTATGATAGAAGCAATTAATGCACTAAGGGAGGAAATAGAAACATATAAAAAAGAAAGCATCAATATGCATACCCTAATCAACGAACTAAAGACTGAAAATGATCCCTAAAATTGAAATTGAAAGAGACTCAAGATTTAAAGTTTGCAATAGATGAGCTCAAAAACACACATAAAAACCATGGCAGTAGAATAGATGAAACAGAGGAACGAATCAGCACACTTGAGGATACAGAAATAGAGAGGACAAAGAAAGAAAAAGAGAGAGAGAAACAAAGTAGGAGGACTGAAGACAAGCTCAGAGATATGTCAGATTCCTTAAGGAAAAGAAACATAAGAGTAATAGGAATCCCAGAAGGAGAGGAGAGAGTTAT